>JABASH010003685.1:0-15831 GCA_019776445.1 Tomocerus maximus | reverse complement strand
AACTTAAATCTCACCAAACGTCTATATACGAAGTCCCAAGACTGTCAGATTAACCATCAGAAAAAATTTTGTAACCTTAAAAAAATAAATTTCCGGCATATCATGTAATTCCGATATTTTCATTAAAATTAATGACCTAAATTGGTAAGCTATTATCATCTATCTGGGGTATATTTGCATGTATTTATAATGAAAATAAGGATCCTAATACAAAGCAGACATCAATGCAGACAATGCAAGGAGGTAGAAGGAAAATTAATGATACACTCTCGAGCAAACACAAAAGTGAAGGAAGAATCATGCATCCTTCTGATGTGGCGTGGCAAGGGAGTCGACATCCGTACGAACACGTTTTTCAAGCTGTTGCTGGGTACTGAGGTCTATTTACACAGTGACTGTTGTGGACTGCTGTGGAGAAGAGTAAAAGAATTTAAGTTGATATATACATATTCTTACCGATATTACAAACGATCCTGTCATAGTATTTTATCATGTATATATGTACATATATCTGCATGCATTTATATCGTGTTGTCAACTACATGTAAATGTCGACTTCATTTTTATGTACCAAGGTATTAGCATTGACGTAAGCAAAGTCAGTTATTATACTGACCAATATAGGAGTTAAATAGAGGAAAATCATAACACATTTACCTCCTATTACATTGCTGTGTCATATCCAATTAAGTGTCCCCGTATCATACGATCATTATAGAGTCCTTCTCCTACCATACTATACCATACACAGCTAACAGCATTACCATACAGCATACTATTACGTACATAAAAATGTACAAGATTTTTGATAAGGTAAATATTTCTGCCCTTTTAGAGTTGAAGAAACAAGGTAAAAGACAGAAACATTTAGGTACCAATCTAAAATCTTGTAGTAGATGATACATACGTATACTTACTATACCCTACTTTGGGACATGGTACAAATGTACTATTCTATAATGATCGTATGATAAGTGGACACGAGAATTAATGACAGATGGGACGCGGCTAATGATTCAGAGCTATAATCTTTCACATTTGTTATACATTAAAACTGTCCATTTCTGGAAATGGAATGCAAGGCTTGTATCGATAAGGCCTTTGGGTGCTGCGGGTGCGGACGGCCTGATTCCCTCCGAAATCCAAGAAAAGGAATTTTTTTGCCAAAATTCAGAAACATTTCGCTATTTTCCGGATTATATGTTATGCTAAGGCCATTTTGACTCATTTTCGACAAAAAGCGCCTTCGCCCTTGATGTCAATATTCATAAATACTTGACATCCAGATCCAGATATCTCAGCCCCAGCCGAATTCTAAATACGGTTAAATAGGAAAGGGTGGGTTTTTAAAAATAAAAAATTGTCTCAATAGGCAGATTACGCTTCAACAACTTCAATAAATACATTATCGTATTTACTTTGTCATTTACACGATTCAATTCAATTTTACTTCCTCAGGGATATCGGATAAGGCAAAGGGGTTTTGTATACCATCAAATTGTGTCATTAATACTCATTACATAAACATAAAACAACATACATACCGATGTCACGATTAGATTGTTAGTAGTTCGCATTAAATCATTAAAAACAGCTATCTATTCAGAATATTTTGCGCTGCTGGCGTGATTAGCATGGACCGTGACTCTCATTTCATACACAGATAGGATTCACCCCCAAAATGCCAACACCTTTTTGCCAACACTATAACCTACTCTAATCAAACCTAACCTAACCATATATAATTCTGGTGTTGAAAAAAAGGTGTTGGCATTTTAGGGTTCTCCCCACAGATATACCCCGTCACGTAAGTTTAGGACCGCTGGTCAGGGAACAATAAAGCAACTCCTTTTTCACCAAAAAGCAAAAATGGACTCCTTTTTAATAAAAGCAGTCCTTTTTTGCTTTTTTACCTTTTTGCTTTTTCATACAGTTACACAGCTATTATAAATAGGTATCAGCGTGCCCCAATACAGTGAAATTTTGTGTGTAAAAAGGGAAAAAGGCAAAAAAGGTCCTTTTTTGTTCCCTGCCACTGGTTAATCTAACTTCGTAGATTTTAGTTAGTTTAATTTAAAGTAGGTTAGGTCAAAAAATCTGAATTTGAATCTTTGAATTTTTGACTTTTGTGTGATGGGCTGTGGCCTGTGGCTCATCGCTGGAAACGCAATAAAGGCTGCTATAATAATAAATATTAGGCTAATTCTTTCGATTTGGTCAATAATAATAATGATTAAATGATACACGAATTTCTTTTGACCGTGATTTTTAATATGTGACTTTGTGCGCCACTAAATCCTCTGCTGAATGTACTTTGCTAGGCTCTGTAAATCTGAAGAATTAATTCATTTGCACCTAAAAGAACCATAAGAAAGTCTTCCATGAGAAAGTGCTTCAATCAAAGTGGACAAAACGAGAATAGAAAGCTTTTGTTTTCGTGTGGGGGGAGTTATCAGTTTTCTCATCAGCCCAACGAGATGCAGCCGCTCAATTTAAAAAGGTTTTATAGCATAGATAATAATGTGATTCGTGTCGTAATCTCGTGTGCGTAGCTCTTCAACTCGTTATAAATACTTACGTTTCTAAACTCAAAACTGGACAGATGATAGAAATCGTAATTAATTTAAAAAACTTTTGCATGACTAAAGTATAGAATAAACTACCACTACGGCATGGATGAAGATCTCGGGAAGGTTAGTAGCACTGAAACTTGATTATGCTTATTATCTTATCATGTCATCATTATGTTTGTTTTGGAGGGAAAGTAGGCTGAATGTTGATATATGCAATATTTTTATACTTCTTGATCAAAATAGGAAGGAACAAATAAATATATAAGTACATAAAATATTATATTATAATATTATAATAATTTCAGAGGCTTCCTATTTAAATGGTTACTAATTACTCAATAATATTATTAGAGTAAGGTCAGTAAGGTGCAGATTGCAGATTACGTAGTCTACTAGTTTATATCTAACATTCAAGTGAATGTTACAGATTACGAGGAAAAAATATTGTCTGTGCAGATAATTCACACTGAAATTTACACATTGAAATTCCGCAGATTTATCTACCTTTTACTTTTCATGCAGCTTTCCTTTAACAGTCACACACAGCTGTATCATTACTTTCTTTTTTCTCTACAGGTTAATGTCAAAGATTAAGATCAGAGATATCACGATATCAGTAGGTATAGTATATCTTCATTGTTTCTACTTCTATTGTTAAGATCAAAGATGCCAATATCAGATGTGATGTATGCACATAATATGGATGAATTTGAATTGAATATGCTTTCATATCTCTAAACACAATTATCTAGATTATATTTATGACATTCCTTGGTGATCCTATTCAATGGATTAAAAATGTTCTAACATTTAGGCTAGTCTATTGAAGAATGCCAAAATCAGTCATTTAAAATATGAATCCTGATCCTGGACCTGCTGGACCATCTGACAATGGAGACGAGGAAGAAGTTGTATGGGATTCAGCCTCAACCAATCTGAAAACTAAAATTGATCTGGTTCAAGAGATTTTAGCAAGACTGGAGTGTGCCTTGACAGCAGTCACTCGGAAAAAAAATGAGGTACCAACCTAAATATTTTACCTAATATACTGAATAATAAGATATGTTCGCACAAATTATCAATCTAGCAAACTCAATTAATTTATGAATGTTAACTTATGGTGTAAGATAATAATGTTTTTTGTTAAACTTTGCAGCTGGAGTTGACTTATAGGACTCGCGTACAAGCAGGGAGTTTTAATGGTGAAAGTTTGGTGAGGTTTGACAGAACGCTATTGACGGCAAATGAAATTATACAAGTCATTGGAGTAAGTAATGGGCTTTGTTGTGATTTGATATACTTAATAAGATTTTGTTATTCAGTTACATATAATTAAATATTTACAAAACGTTTTCCATGTCATTTTTCAGGAATCTCTAAATCAGTACTGTGCCTTTGATAACGTTCTTCGAACAGTCGAAGAAAATAGAAATATTGAAGAAAATGTTGTTCTACTGTTTCCTACTTTATCCAAGTAATGAACAAAATGAAATTCCTATTTATTATTGATATCATTGTGCTATTTGTTATTTAAATTGACGTAGTGATAATTTCTTATTGTTTCTTTAAAATATTTCTACTGGTCATTTAATAGTTAAAACAAATATTCACACAGTCGCACAATAATCTTACTTTTTTAAATCATTCATTCAAAAATATTTTTGTAAAACGTTTCAGGTTAGATAAAATCATTACACACTTTCAAAAGGATAGAATATCTGAATGGAATGCTATAAAGCAGAAAGTTGAAGAATTTAACGGAGAATTAAATAGGGTAAATAATAGTAATATGGTTCCTGTGATGAGTCGACTTCTTCAAGTTAAGCTGTCAACGTCAGGAAGTAATACCCAATGTGGCTCAGTACTCAGCGAAAGTAACATTTCGAAAGTCTGGCCTACTGCTGGCAAAAGGTGAGTGTTAACCTAATTATATTTTGCAATTATACGTATATAATATGTATGGTTTTATAAATAATGAACATGTAACTATTTCTGACACTTGAAGGTAGGCAAACAATTTTCTCCTTTTGGTCGCTGGCAGTGTTTAATTACTTTTTAAAATGCTTCCTTTAGAAGTTATGGCATTTTTAAGGGTATTGAGTTAGAACCAGGAGGTAATAAAGGGAAAAAATAAAATCGACAATTTTTTATACATTATCTGTAGTAGGGTGGCCAAACATGCTCCACACAGGGATTATAAAAAGTGGCCTTTGACAACGATAAAATATTGGCGTTGTAACAATTTACTTTGTAGATAGAGGAAGATTAAACGAAGTTTTTCTAAGTGGTTTAGTTGGGCATCACCTCAGAAAAAATTCAGAATAGTTTACGATATTCAATAATAAAATATTTTTTTTATTGATAACATATTGTCTGCCCACCAGCGAATCGCCTTCAGAAGCTTATTACGATTATCGGCTTATCGTTTGTCATATTATTATTATATAATGAATTATGATTTTCGGACTGACCCTCTTCTATTCGCAGTTTCACACTACAAATAGTTATTAATTGAAAAATTTTGTTTTTAAGGCCACATCCTGAAGATATTAATATTCCTCCAGAGAAATTTTTGAGATTGTCCTGCAGTAAGGTACCTATTTCTTCTCAAGTACTACATTACAATCACTGTATATTATATGGTATAGTATGAAAGCAAATAAATAACATTCTTTCTAATTAGTAATTACTCATTTTATAGTCTGATGCCGCAGCTGCTGCAGCTATACAAACTAACCCGTTAGATCTCATAAAGAATTTATGTCAAAGGGTAAGTCAGTTTCCAGATTTCTTGTTAGTTGTTACATGTTACTTGAAGTTGTAAATGGGATTTCTATTAATTTTCGTAGCGTTAAAAGATGGTTTTTATAATCAGTCGTATTTTTTTAATTGAATTAACAGCAAGGCCAGGAAGTTATTGAAGTTGTTGACTATGGAGTGTCCGAGGAAAATCGTATTATATGCCACATAAATTCTTCGGTAACCAAAGAACAATTCTAATGTAACGATTATTATACTGTTTTAGCAGAAAGTTGCCCAAATACAGCTCGATCGCAAATAGTATTCCTGTTGTTATTACTTTCTGTAGTATTTTGTTTATATATATATAATCAGTTTTTATCAGGATTCAGGATGTATGTGTGACGTATTAAGGGAGAGTGTATTTTTCTGTAATTTAAAAACCGAAAATTTTGGAAAGAATGTCTTTTAATACTTTATAATCCTTTGTATCGGCCAGTGATATAATTTAAATTCATGTTTATTTAAATAGTTTACTGTGATTTACAGAATATACAAAATGGAGACCAAGATCCAAACAGAAATAAAAACTCACATGGACTCTCTAATTATGGCACTAGCAATACCTCAGCTTCAACCCAATGTTGCGGTTTTCCAAATAACCCTTACCTAAATTACGCATCGAATAATAGCCAATTTATTAGTACAAATGTTAATAATAGATATGGTAGTAGTACCAATAGTCATCTTTATAACAATAATCAACTCCCAGTTTGTAGTATGCAGTCTCAAGTTGGTAGTAGCAGTAACCAACCCCAAGTTTATAATAGTCAGTCAGTAAATTATAACAATCAACCTAATTTTTATAATACCAGTAATAATGTATTCCAAGTTAATAATAGTCAATCTCAACATTTTAATAATCCTACGCAGCCTTTTAATCAGTTACAGAGATGTAATAACCAATCCTTTAATGTTGATCAGTCTCCTTCTTTTAATATTAATCAATCTCAGTCTTTTAATGTTAATCAGTCTCAGTCTTTTAATGTTAATCAATCTCAGACTTTTAATAATAATCAGCCTCAGCCTTTTAATAATAATCAGCCTCAGTCTTTTAATAATCAGTCTCGGTCTTTTAATCAGTCGCAATCTTTTAATAATCAGTTCCAGTCTTTTAATAATAATCAAAATCAGTCTTTTCTTAATCATCCCCAGGATTACAGCAACCAGTCCCATTTGTATAATAACCAATCCTTGTCTTTCAATAGCCAGTCCCAACTTTATAACAATCAGCCTAAAAATAATAGTTGGCCGCAAGTACAAGTTTACGGAAATAGTAATCTGCCCCAAGTTTCGTACAGTAATGACAGTAATCAGCCAGGAGTAAATAATTTTCAGAGTTATTCAAATATTTCGCAAGCCAGTACTTCAAGCTATTATTCCCAATCAGTGCAATCAAACATTGGTACAACTGTTCCAAGTGCAACTGGTCCAAGTGCAACTTGGTACAATCCTGCTGAGAAATATCCACAACGCGATTTAAATCGCCATGCCACAAATTATGACATAAGCCGAGAAATCCGGCCAAATGCTGATGCAGTTGTCGAAAATGTGATTTCCCCAACTACTGCTCAGATTCCAAATCCGAATACCAGCTTATACGAAAGCGGAATTGAAAGGACACCATTAATCTCTAATTTACGCAACCTGCTGTTGACTCGTAATTCTCTGAACCCAGCAGTGGAAGACGAAAAGCTAGAGTCGAATTCAATCGCCAATATACTACGTCCTTCTGTAATACAGAAAAGTCCGAGAAAAGCGTTTTCACCAGATTCTAATCAAACTACATTTGATGTAGCAAAAAGCTCATTGTTTAAAGAAATCCAAGAGTTGATTGGTGTAACATCTCTAGATATTAATGGCTCAAGCTTAAGTAACCCCATGTCAGAGAAACTGCCGGAAGTGATAACAATAGAAGATGAAGACTCCTTCAAAAAACTGAATTTAAAGAAGACGCTTGCAGAAGGTATACAACAATGGGGCCTTTCAATTCCGAAACCCTTCCAAATGGAAGGAATAAAATCTTTGATGGAAGGAAAAGACATCGTTGTACAATGTCCTCATGCAGGAGGGAAGACAACTTTAGCAATAATTGCCGTTGTTCAGAGTGTCAATGAAAAATCTTTTGCTTCACAAGCAATAATTTTGTCTGCATCAAAAGAAGACTCTTTATATGTAAGTTAATTATTCACTGTGGATTTGAGTTGAATCTTGAGAATTGGGACTATAGCTTGCTTTAATTTTTTACATTTTTTGAATTGTTTAGATACATGAGAGAATGTTGAGTTTGGGTGCCCTCACAAAAATTAGCCCCATTTGTGTTGATAATACTTCGTCAAACGAGTATCGAAGTACAAAAGATTGTGGTCAAGTTATTGTTGGGATGCCGGAAAATGTACTTTCTTTCTTGAAAAAGCACAACTTTAGGACGGAAACTGTTCTGTCACTCATTATTGACTCTGCTGATGTTCTGCTGGAAAATGGAGGAGTTCAAGACGTTATGAAGATATTGTATGTTCTTAATGGAGATACTCAAGTGTCTATGATGGTAAGACAGAAGACTGAAACTGTTGTTGCTTTTTCGAAACGTTTACGAAACCCCATTGATATCGAAGTTCCGCCCATTGAGGAAACGAAAGAAGACGCCCCTATTGGCACGGGGTCTTCACCTCCAATGACTCCTACTTCATCTAATGCAAGTGACAGCACGGTTGAAATCCCAGGACCTAATTCATGTTCGCCTCCATCAGAGTTAGTGATTGTGCGACCCAAATACATTTTTAAAGTAAAAAGCATTCTAAAACATTTTTCAGTGGTGGAAGTAAGTGCTGAACTTCCAAATGGAGAAGAAATCGAACTAGAATTAAAAGATGAATGTTCTGAGGGCAATGATGAAAATCAATTAGACCCTGAGGAAGATCCGCTTGCATTAACTGAGCCAACAGAGTGCAGAGATCCTGAGGACGAACTTGATCCTATAGAATTGGCTAGACGCTTAAAATCTCAAACTTTGCTGCAAAAAAATCCAAACTTTTATATGGCGTTTCCAGAAGATATCCAAGAAACTTTGGCTTCTGTTCTTCCGAAAAATGTTACTGTAAACGAAGAGCGAAAACCATCTCAGTGTACCACAATCGCTCGAAAAGTTTCATGCGCAAGTGACCACACTGGCAATGGTCTCCTGATGGATAGAGAAGAATTCTTAAGAAAGAAGCATTATTATGTGATCCTTGAAGAAGAAGATGCTAAAGTAGAAACTCTGTCACTATTTAATATGGAACAGTCGAGAGCAATTATTTTTTGCCATAATTGTGAAAAGGCAGAATGGCTCAGTACAAAATTGAGGCAAAAGTCAATGTTCCCTCAAGTTCTGGTAAGATATTTTCAATCATTGTTTATAAACTTTTTCCACTATTATTTAACTACATGTTCTGTGGATTCATTTATTATTTATAAGGTTGAAGGTTCTCCAATTCGTCGTAACTTTAACTCATTGCAGTTCTTGTTCTTGGCAAATAAATATTTTAATTCCATTTCTAGCATAAATACACCTCCAAGAAAGATCGAGATACCATTTTAAAGACTTTTGAGATGGAAGTTTGTCGAGTCCTTATTAGCACTGACAATGTGCTAACCGATGTAAGCACCTGTGGGGTTCCGCTAGTGATCAACTATGATATGCCAGCGATACCAGTCAACTACTTTTGGAGGTATATAGTGCCAATATCATTATAATATTTTTTGTCAATGCATTTACTATTATAAGTTTTATCTAATTTAGTAATTCGAGGTAAAATTATAAGGACCGTGCCTGCTAGGTGTAGTCTGATGCATCATATTGTAATTAGATCAAATAAGCAGTTGGGTCAATTCTTAATTTAAAGACAAAATTTACCCTTTTGGAATTTTATTAAACTTATCTAGGCGTAACTACACGTACATCAATTCTGAACTACCTCTTTATAATTGTCCTAATCGAATTTTTCTTTGCCAGGTCTAGATTTGCCACTCAGAATTCGGTTGATTCAAGTCGCAGAGCAATTATGGTTGTTAGTTTTCTTCAGGAGAGTAATCTACGTCTGATACACCACATCCAGAAAACTTATGGAGTTAAAATACTGCCAATGATGGAAGATCGCAGTCCGTCCAGAGCATCTTCAGTCTGTAGTACTGTTGAAGTTGATTGTGAAAGCCCAGACTAATTACCAATTTTCACATACTTATCTAAGGGATACTGAATTGACTACTTAGAAAAAGTGTCTTAAGAGATACTCATTTGTTTTTATATGTATTTTTAATTTTTATTTTGTATGCACAGTAGACATTCACTGTAATCAACCCGCGCACGCTTTATTAAAATTATTCTTGAATCATATATTAAACATGACCTGAAATGATACGCTTTTTGTTTTCTTAGTTATTTTGTTAAGTAAACATTTTGTAAAATAGTAAACAAAAGCTGAAAAATTGAAAAGCTGTGGCCAAACAATCCACAGCTTTTCAAGTTTAAGTAGCGTTTCAAATGCATAGCTCAATAGAACTGTATTATAGCAATTATCATCAGCAATTATATATGGGTTTGGGTTCCACATTTCAGTGTACCATTATACTGATTATACCAAGATTATACCATATAAAAATATGTACCATACTAAAGATACCATACTATCTATCTAGAGGTAATAAACTTATTTTAAAAATTGTAAGTTTGTTAGCAACCCTCATGCACTGCACAGTAAAGACGCATACACTTTACAGTTAATATTATATATATGACTACACTGTGCAATTACTTTAAAGTGAGAATACTAATTTTATATATGCATGTGTTCTCTGATATGATGGCATAAAAGGAAATATACTAAAAATATAATAAGCCACAATAAAAATACTTTACAATTTAATTTACATTAGACGAGGTGCAGCTTTTTGACTTCAAGCCTCAAGCATAGTCTTTCGTAATTATGAATATGGACAATAAACTGTTCTACAAATAAATAATTCTTCGTGATTAAAGAATTTAAAAATGTGTCCGCTTGTAGATTATGTGAAAGTTAAAACACAAATATTTTTAGGCATAGGAAGTATAATATTTGATAATAGATGTTATAGTTTTATAAATGCCAAAATACTTAGTTAAAGGCATTTGAAAACATTAGAATAGAAACATTTAAGGACTATCTTTTTTATCATTATTGAGTTTTTTGTAGTGTTTATTGAGTAGTATTAACGTTCATTATCTGTAGTGGCCTTCTTTACGAGGGAAATTATTATGCACTATGAGTTAACCTCGATTTAAGTCCCTACCTACGTGACCCATAATAACACATGCGCTTAGAACTATTTATTTAAGCATTTTCATTATTAAAAAGAATTCAGCATAGCATGCGGAAATGGTGTATATGTAGTAGCCCAACAGGGAGATCCGCCCAACTGGAGTGCTCGCGGCGCGTCCATTGCCCCCTAGACCAACGGTATAAGATAAGTATAATAATGACGAGATGCAGTCCAACGTCAGGTTAGGGTAGAGTGCACTCTACCCTAACCTCATGAGCTGTCCTTGCTCTGTTGGGCTACTATAATATATACTAGTAGTAATAAGCATTATTATTTAGCAAACGACATTTGCTTCGCAAGCATTAAATTTAGGTTTCTACTTTATTTCCCCCTAAAGTATTTAAATATGTTTAATACCATGCATTTTCTTTGGCATATTTGTTTTTTTACCCAATAAATGAAACTTAACGGTACAAACGTAATAATATTTATTAAAATAAATAATTCATTACTTATTGATTTATTGTAATCTCATTTCCTCTTACTAGACTTAAGATAATATTAAATGAAAATCGAAAGTGAGGATTATTCCATGTCTATGTATGGAATGGGCATGGCATTTGTCGTAAATCCTGGAAAACCTACTCGATTTCCATATTTCCAAGGTTGGGACTGAGAGTTATAGAATCATGAATTCACCTACAAAAAAGTGGCTTTAAAATTTTAAAAACGCTTTAAGAAAATCAAATGCTGATAAAGGATATCTTCATAGTCATAACTTTTGCTACTGAACTGTTTATGGAAAGCGGTGTTTTCCAGGATTTATAAGCTGTCAAAACATTTGTTCTACAGTGTGACAATCCTGAGAATTATACCTCCCCTGGACGGTTTAATATTTATTACAATAGTAATTATCATTTCCATAAAAAGAAAGTAAATGTAGTATGGAAAAAGCATGTATAAAGGTACTCAAATATTTCTACTTTCACTGTTCTCCCACGCAGCAGCTAAACGGGTATAAATACTGCTTTTTACACTTTCTCATCTCATCACCAACCAACGGATTTACAAATGCTTTTGCTGCCAATTCCGGACAAAACCATTATTCAACACGTGCACTCACAGGGTATTCATGAAATTTTAGGCTTACATTTCAGTAATTTTTAGGGATAATTAAAAATTCTGTGAGTGAGTGCTGTACCCAGTCATCCCACAAAAAAATAAGTCAAGTTTACAGTCTACGAATACGAACAAAGGGAAGGTGGGGAAAGCTTTCCAAGGCCGGGTGAAAAGGTTTGTGAATAAAATGCTTAGTGCTTACGTGCGTATATAAAATTTCGAATGATGCATGCAATGTATGTAATTTCAAATTTTCATTATATGAATCTCACAATGGTTGCGCAGTAATGTCACTTTATTTCACTGTATTGAATTTAACAGATTCCTTGTACTAAAACCGAGTTTTGCACATCAAATCACACGAGGAGAATCACAAGAAATATTCACTTCAGTCACCGCCACTTGTCATTCATCATTGTCAAATTGTTATAGGGTACTTACTTCAGGGTACCGTAAATTGAACTCAACTCTTGAAAGGTCCCCGACCTACGGAAGTCAACAAATTAAAGTACCTACAATAATATATTATATTATGCATATTTAAAGATTGGAGTCAAAACATTTTTCTCTTATTCCATCCACTTGCTGGCTTCGTATTTCTGTAGTTTGTAATACTTACTTGCTTAAAGGTAGTGTTAAAAAACTATTTTTAGAGCAAATATCAATTTTTATTCTTTTAAAAACAGTTTAGAAATATTTGGGTTATTTGCATTACATCAATCAAGGTAAATGGCCAAGTTGCATTGGTAGTATTTACTTTGGTGTATCTTTTGTCCATTAAATTTATGCTTATAATGGTTTACAGATATTCAGGAGGAGAGGGGTGCTCTGTGGGACGTGTGGGAAAACTTCAGAATGATCAGATCTCTGTGTATAAGTATAACAAGAAAAATGGTTTCTGACCAATTTCTTCGTAATCCATTCTGCTGTCGTTCTTTACAGTTGTATCAATTAAAACAACCAAAATGTCAAGATAAAATGGAATTTTCTTTTAGATGCTTTCACGGGAGTAAAATCAATAACTATTCAATTTTAGATGTGGAACAGTGTCCAGTGGCTCCTGCCAACTATGGCTCACTTGCTCTTCGTTCGATCCCTGAATACAAGGAAACATTTTTTGATGAAAATGTTTCGTTGTCACTGAACACAATGAAAGACTTTCAAAAGTACATAGTAGATTTCATTGAAGTATGTGCTAGTCAAGATCTTCCCTATATTACTGATCCAAGTCTAGATAACGTAGTATCAAACCTGTTAGCTAATTTAGAAAATTTTAGTGACAAAGAAATTTTTGCAATAATGTTTTTTATGACTAAGTTTCCAGCAATAAGGGACTTCAAAGATCCAAAATACATGAATATTTGGAAAAAATTAGACGACGAATGCTATCGGCGATTGCCTCATTTGGACCTCGACACTGTGTTGCAAGTAAATGATTTATTTTTTCGTTTAAAATTGAACAAAAGGTCTCTATTTCATTGGAACGCAGTGAAGCGATTGTTAAGAAGAGCTGATACATTATCAAAAGTTCATTTCGTCCGTTTGATGCTGTGCATATCGTGCTCGCCAAGGATGCATCCTAATATTAACATATATCCTCTCGAGTTTAATCTGCAAAGACTAATTGAAAGCATGTCAGCAGAAGAGATTGCAATAGTTGCTGAAGGTTTCAATAAAGTTCCGTATTCAATTAAGGACAAGAATTTCCTTGCTACAATTTTGAGTACCATCGCAAAGGAACCAAACAGCATTTCTTCTCAAGGGCTAATTCAGGTTTCAAGGCTAATCAATAGTAGTGCCCACTTTAGGGTGGCTCCTGCAGTTTATGAATTTCAAGAATCATTTGTAAATGAAATGGATCGTCTATCTACAGGGGCTGCTGTGGCTTTGGGCTCAATTAGTGCAAGAGTTCTTAATCCACATGAAGAACTGATTCAGCGAATAATTTCCAAAATGACCAACAATTTCAAAGACTTGTCTATACACGAAATTGCAAAACTATGTGACATAATTAGTACGCTCGGAACTAACTGTGACGATTTATGCCATATTATAGCCGATGATCTACGGACGACAAAACTTGAGCAACTAAAACTCCCTCACAATGCTCACCATTTACCTGCAATTGTCAATTTTCTGTGTATGAAAGGATTTATTTTTGAAGATCTCATTGTTAAGATACTGTCCACAGAATTTTTAACGCTTTGTTATGGTAAGTTATAAAACAGATTAGGATTTTTTAAGCCTGTGATGCTTGTCAAAAGTAAACTTTAGTAAAACGAATTCAATTCTTATGGTTTTCTTCTATTTTTCTTCTTTGATAGACAATGTGATGTACAGATTTAAACAAGAATTACTAATTTGTGACTTGACTGCAGCTATTGAGTTAAAAAACTACCAAGGGCCTAGACTGACAGAGAAACAAAGAGGCTACCTTCTCAAGGTATGAATAAAATGATTTTTAAACCTACATCTAATATATTTAGCTATTTATTTTCCATTTACTTATACCTCTTACCTACTATGAATATGAATACGAACATATTTATACTTTTGGAAGAAATGTAATGTGGACCTTCGGTTTCTTATTTACATTTTAAACAGGTTTATATGTTTTGGCTAAATTGGCTACCCTTGCCTCCAAAAAAGGCTGAACCGGAGTATAAAAGGTTTATTAGATCTTTTACTAATGCTGCAGAGAGGTTTCTCGGAGGTGCTCAGTTTATGCATGTAACAAATATTCTCCCACAGTTCGAATTTGCAGGTGAATTGGCTATAATACAAATACACTACTATAACCACTAACAATATACCACTCTACATCCAATAAAACTACCTCTTTAGCTAAAAATTGACTCTAGTCCCATTGTCCCATAATAAAGCACATAATTAACCTATCTATATAATGATTATGAAATGTAAGTATATTTGTTTTACTACAGACGCTGTAATATGCACTGACCCAACTGGTAGGTTTATCAAAATACCGAAGTGCTATTTAACTGCGAATGACGAGCATCTAATTAAATTGTTACCGGACGCTAATGAAATCAAGGATATAAATTTTCATGCCATAATGATGGTCAGCAGAAGTGGCTGTTTGTACAATTCCCACCGGCCAAAAGGACAAGTCATAATGCAACGTCGTCAAATAGAACAACTTGGATATACAACTCACCTAGTAAGAATGATCATACAATTGTTAACGGACTGGTTCAATAAATATTTCTAGTTGGATTTTTCCCACAATGAATTATTTTGTAACTGTATAGGTATTTACTCTGGATTGGCTTCAAATGGATGATACGCAAAGGGATCAATTCCTCGTTGACTTTTTTAATCGTTTGCAGACCTTGCAGACCAAAAATGATCACATCTAAATACGAATTAATAGATAAAATAAGTAGTATAAGTATACCAGTTCAGAGAATAGTTATTTAGTGTATTTGCTGGGAAGAACTCTTAAAGTAATCCTCATTTTTACACTTATTTTTACGCACGCATACTTATCCTACTAAATAAACATACATTTATTTATACTGAGTTAATGTTATGCCATGTTATTGAATGCCTAATTCACTTTTATATTTATACACTAGTGTATATTATGTGTCTAATTAAAATGTTAACCAGTCATCGCTGTAAAACTGATTTTCATAAAACTACAGTTTGCCTTTTAACATCATGAGAGTTTTGTCACTCAATTTTAAAAACATATTTTACATAATGGATTTTTAGCAAATATAAATATTTACAATCATATATTTACACGTTTTGGCGTTTTTAATCGATTGATCCAAAATTTTATTTTAATATATATGGGATTTTAATATAGAAAGTGTTTATATAAATGCATTCATGCATACTGTGGTATCTTGAATATGCATTGTATTAAATGGAGAAAGTGTCCTACCTGTAAATCGAGAAAGTATTCTTGTGGCTGTTGTGTTGTGTGTGACCCACAGAAGAGCCATCTACCTTTTTTGTAAAACGTTAAATAGAAGAAGGCGCATTTCTTTGTTGTACGTGAGGAAATTAAACCACTTCCCTCCCCTGACTCTCA
>JABASH010003684.1:0-15832 GCA_019776445.1 Tomocerus maximus | reverse complement strand
CTCATATTTCCACGGTGCTAAAATATTCCAGACAACTAAAAAAACAAGAGCGTGATGTAACTAGTTAATTTTTAAAAGATTTAATTTGTATATTATTTGTATATAAGAATAGTGGTATTAAAAATGTGCGAGAATTTTCTGTGCAAGTGTGAGAGTAAAGTTCATAGAGTGGACGGAAAAACTTGTTACACTTTTTTTAAATTGGCACAGAACTATTAAGTGGCATTACATACATATCATTGCCATTACCGTCACACTAATTATTGTAAGTGGACATAGCTTAGCTGGTATTCTTGAAGAATGCATTTGTGCACAATTTTGTGGCTCTTGGTGTGGTTTGCATGTAAATAGATACATCCTCTAGTGTGCGTGCAAGAGTCGAGTTGTTCCATTAGTGAGATGCTAATACACAGTCGAATCTATTAGGCCATTACAGGACTTAGCTGACGCTAACTGATGTGGCTCATTAACTTGGTGGAATGGAATCAAAAATCTTTGAAAGAATGAATGAAGGACTAAGTAGTGGGGTGAAAAAATGAGATAGCTGTTGCAGGACAATCGAATGAAATGCATTCCTGGCCTAGGCTTTCGGTTGGATAACAACATTAAAGGTAGATCTTGTTCTGCTCCGAGTTAAGTTAGGGGTGAGAACGACAATTCACATATTTTTCTAGAACCAACATTAACAGCACAGCACCCAATACATAATACGTCTGAGTGTATTAGCTCTAAAAAAGCTCTCAATTAAAGTAAGGATTTTGTAGCTTCGTTATTGTGCTCGGCCGTTATAGATGTTCAGAGTGCAGAGTTAGGACACATGTGTGTATTACGTCTCGCGTTTTCTACGAGTTCAACAAAAATGATCTTGAACATCTTCAAAAACCTGATATCCTCAAGAAAATGCGTTGCGTATATAGAGTGTATGCAGGGCACTAAAGGTAGGGAGCAGTACGTTGTTAATGGAAGTTTCCTAATTGATAAATACTAGAAAAGTGAGGCTGTAGTGTAGTAGCCAGCGTATAAATTATATATTCACACAACAGAATCATTGAGAGAGGATGGTCGGGCTGGCGAGTCTGGTTTGTCCATTTCCATGTGCATAGATTCCTAGGGGACAGGCTAGGAGTTGGTCGAGGAGAAGTTTAGAGTTAGTTGGAGTCAGTTAGAGATAATCCGAAGGGAAGGGGCTCGAAAAGTTTTCACAGGCTCGTTTCTCCACTCTCCCTCCACTTCTTCTTTGCAAAAGAGATATCTTCTGGGTATCTCTCAACTCAAGTCAACAATGTTGCTCAACCTCAACTATGCACTCACACACAATCACAACAACAATCAGCTCTTCTTCACTATAACCTGGGCTAT
The DNA here is from genome assembly GCA_019776445.1 of Tomocerus maximus. Taxonomy (NCBI): domain Eukaryota; kingdom Metazoa; phylum Arthropoda; class Collembola; order Entomobryomorpha; family Tomoceridae; genus Tomocerus; species Tomocerus maximus. The sequence goes on along the minus strand of JABASH010003684.1, from coordinate 14,473 downwards.
AGTCTCATTCAGCCACCTATAAAATATATTGTCGTCATTATGTACCAATCCGTGCAATCAATCCTCTTTTATATACTCACTTGACTCACTACCACTAAGCTATACAAAACGGAATCTCTACACCACAATTGCAATATTATACATACATACATACAATCACAAAATCAACAATCATACCAGAAAGAAAATAAATATTATTCATACAATGCTATAATACATCAGAAGAAAAACGACGTATACATAAAGATACCAACTCAGGTTTAGCATTCGCATTATTCACACAACACATACACTTCTTCTACATACACTTCTTCTTTCTAGTCCTATCCTCCTATCTAAGTTTTATGCAAAGCTATGAAGGTATTTACTAGAGTTGAATAGGACATCCTATAAACAAAGATAATTTTGATAATAATACAAGTAGGTATAATATATGTTGTTTCTTTAGCGTCTTTATTCAAATTACATTCTACGTGTCAATATTATAACCTACATATGCAGAATAACTATCTACTACTACCTACTAGCATGCATTTATTCTTTGGAAGTACCTTTTCGTGCACCAGCATACCTGTAAAATGTATGAATCCTAAATACCTTCTGCTCTCGAAATTAATGCATCCCTTTTCTATGGGGCATATCAATAATTACTAAAACCCTATAAAACTTCTGGTCCTAGATGCAAAAAATTTCCAATCTATTTTACAGTTTTTGCATTTTTTAGCTAAATCAGAAGTGTGCAAAATGTAAAAACTATTTAAACAAGGACTGCAAAGTTTTCAAACGCTTTTCGGTTTGAAATATTTTAATTTGCATATTCCTGATAAAAATGGGACATTTTTGGTTAATTAGTTTTATGCTTGCATACCTTATGCATAGTGGCTTAAAATAGCATTTGATAGATTGCTGCTTGAGATTGTTATAGAGTGACTCCATTGGGGCATTTTGCCTTGTGGGGGTTAATTTGTATAAAAATGTATTTAACCCTTGGAATGGATCTAATTTTTTGAGGTATCTCCTTGGAGTGTTGTGGAGTTGCGTTTGATCTGGGCAGAGGGTAGGCTCTCCCTTACAGAAGTGTGAGTGTAGGTAAAAGGGAATGCAACGTAAAACGCAATGGAGTGGTAAGCTAAAAGCCTTCAACCCTTTTCTTTTAGAATTAAGTTAGTCACCTTTACCTTGCATATATGCAGAATAGAATAGGAACATGCATAACTAGCTTAACATAACGAGACAAGTTAAAATAAGATGGTCTAGTCTATCTATATATTAAGGAGCTACATAATATGCTCCTGTGTTTTGTTCTAACGAAGCGTTATTCCTTCTTTAACGTAAACATCAGAGTGCACTACTGTGCCGTTGCTGCGTTCTCTCTCTGTAGTATAACAACATTAATACCTAACCTACACGTTCTAGTAGAAATACAACCCTCGAAATACTACCTACTACAACTACAACATCTATTTGACGGGATAGGTATATTCTATACGAACTAGTATATGTGATACGAACGGACGGGATAGTTGTATCAGTATATATGTATAATAATAGTAGTATGTAGTTTGTGTAGTAGTAGTAGTATGAGTTTGTCTTGTATCGCAGTATGTGCAGGAGGGTTAAAATAATAATATTAATATTATGGTGACTTGACTCCTGCGTTTTCTCTGTGTGCTTTGGATATGACTATGACAGACACTCAAGTCAACAGAAACAGAACACAGACAGAGAATCGAAGAGAGAACACAGAAAGATATTCTGTTTTTACTTTTGGCTTCCTTCTCCATCCACGTTACGTTACGCTGTTTTCTGTCTCCTCTTCTGTCCTTTTTGTCCAACTGAAACTGGATCGTAAATCGCGAATCGTTTGTTTTTTCATTTTACGTAACTAACAAATAATATCCAACACAAATTAGCCCCAACTCCAAAATGTACACACTAAGAAATTATTTGGCGAGAGAACTAGTAAAAATTTACATAGTAGCAGAATAATTGTGATGCCAATTATGAGTCTTGAGAGTAAAAAGAACTAATGAAGGTGCTGGATGAGTGTTAAATAGCTCGAATTAGCTAATGTGTTGGTTTAGTTGTCGTTGTAATGCGGATGGCAATGGACAGAAAGTGAGTGAGTGTACTGTCAACTGTGCTCCTCGAAGTTGAAAATTCGAAATGTAGGACTCGGACTACTTTTGTTTAACACCAACATCGAATGTACTACAATTACAATAACCTGCGTATATGTATGTACATCTGTGAAGACACTTTGTTTCGTTGTCCCATCCCCGTCCGTCCGTCTCGTTTTCTATTTATTAGTGTCTCTAATTGTTATAGTTTGCAATTTGAATGGGCACATTAGAAAAGATTGTTCCTACTCTCCTGTGTAACATTCTTATTTATTGTTAGCATTACTTTGCCCTTTCCTTACGATCTATGCTGTAATTGCGAGGATTTGAGCGAGGAGGTAGGTAGGCATGCTATTATTATGGTATTAGTGGATTAGTTTACTTTAATAGTGAGTCTACGAAAGGAAGCCGCTATTACTCATACAATAAATCACACTCAAAGATTTATTTCTTTTTTGCACTACCACACACATTTATACTGTATAATTTCAGTGTAATTAGCAGCATTGCATTACCTAAATGTGAAATGTTTACTCGTGGCACACTCACTCCAGTTAAGTTCATTTGGAGTTCACTAAAATATGTTCGTATGTATGACACATAGCATATGACTGTGCAAACCTCCATCGTCAACAATCTTCCCAGAAACATCCAACACCATCAAATACCAATTCAGTGACAACTGCATTCTTTTACAAAACTGTGCCAAATTTGATATGGCACAAAAGCATCAGAAAATATTCTTGTTGATCGCCAATTAGAAATTTCGGGTGCTCATCCAACGTTCTGTGACTGTGACATGAGTGAGTTACACAAGGAACTTGTTAAAATTCCAGTGTTGTTATTTTTACCGAAGCTGCTAATGGTGGAGTGATAAATGTTGTAGATTATAGTAAATATTGATAACAGTGTCTTTACAGATAAAATACTATTTACTATATGCCATCCATTTTGTTCCTGAATGTTAATGGTTTTTTGTCTTGACATTTAATGGGATGATTCATTTCTTCTATCTACTTAAATGAATGACATTCCAACTATGTTAAGCCTTTGAATAAGTAAATCATTCATTTACACAATTTTCCTTCAGTAATAATGTTTTTAGAGTGTAGCAGACACATATAATTATGTGCTAATATCATTGTAATAGCTATTAGATAGTAATGTAATTGTTAACGGTGACTTGCTACAAGAATTGACAGAATCCGTCCAGGAAATCTTGACTTTCTCTAGAATCTAAGACATTGAAAGGTTCCGTCCTGTCTAACCTTTGATATATAGCAATTTTGTATCCTACTTAGAAATAATGATGCTGTAACTGATATATCCGAAAGCTAATAATGTGAATTAATGAATAATACAAAGTTCCTCTTTATGGGAAATTATTAGTTTGGGCCAACCCATAATTTACACTGTTGAATTTAGGGTAGTAGAGGTATGCTATGTAACTTAGACTGTAGAAACATAAACTACCACCGAAAGGTTTACAAAATATTTTACACAGAGTCTGTAAAGCTGGAGTTGAATTGAAATCGTTCAAAATTGTCAGTATTCTTATCCTCACAAATTAATGTAATATCATTTCTTTTATATTATTATATCCTATATGAAGTTGTTAAAAATAGTTGTTTGCCGTACAAAGCTTTTCTAACTAAAATCTCGGTTGAAATATCTGTAATAGTTTACAATATCGTACCAAAACGTTTGTTTGTCAGTATTTCTAAGCTGTATCCACAAACTAACAATCAGTATACTACCCAGTTATCACATTATATACATAAACGACTATGACAATTCGTAGTATTATTCTTCCACTACTCTTATTTAAATTTAAAACTAGTGACCTATGTGCTACATAACGTATTACTAAATGTTTGCAAACAAAGTAATATTAGTTTAACCTATTTTACATTTATTATTATACGCGAAAACAGAAAGCAGATAAGATTCAGAGGCTTCTTCATTGCTCAGTTTGTTTGAGCATCCGTGTTGACATTGCTCGAAAACGAGCAAATAATTGTTGTGCAAAAAGTGACTGGAAGATTTAGTGTTTTATTAGCCCTTGGAGTGCCGGCGACAACATTTCTCATGTTACAGTTCTGTGGTAGATGTTTTTCTTTAGTTCTTTAGTCATGCCGGACAGTGGACTGGTGTCGTCGTCATTGCCACCGTCCCAAATTCAGTATTTCTCCCCACCAGCCGTAGACAGCCAAAACGATGGTCCTAACAACAATACTCAGATACTAAACCGAAGTCTCAATGCAACAATCAATAGTAGAAACAACAACGACAACTCAAACGACCAGAATAACAACAGCAATGCAAATGACGGAGACTCCAACGACAGAAGAGATTTATTCGAAGAGATCCGAAACGGAGGTGGTCACTGGAGCCAACTTCTTCGCCAAGTGGTCCTCGCCCCTCCCTCCAGTCCTCTCGACAATCGACTCCCCAAAGATGAAGATAATGGTGCTCTCGACGGATCTTCAAATAATGTAGACGTTCCGCTACAAGTTATTGGTGGTTCGGAAAATGGTCAGTTTGCCTTCGTCGGAAATCTCAACTCGGACATCAACGGCTGGATTGCCGTTGGATATTTACAGCCCAACGATATCATTTTGGATATACATGGTCAACAGGTGAGACATTTCTGAACATCCCCTCTGAAAATATAGTTCCTACACACAAAAATGCATCCGTTTAGCTATGTGGAATGTTATGCAAGAACTCGTGGATCTTAAAATAAATCATTCCTATGAGTTAATTATGCTAAACATTCTAGAGATGATTCAAAAGAGAAAAAGAAATGATTGTAAACAATATTGAAAGTGGCAGACTAATCGTATTAGCGTATCGCTTAACATTTGGCCTCGGCACAATGTAAACAGAAGCTAATCTTCCTCTTCTGGTTTAATAGTTCGGCTTTTTCTCTACGCTTTTGAGCTGACTCAACAGTTAGTGTTTTATTACTTTCTTTTCCGCTGACGTTATTACTTTTCTTGACAATGCACTTCGGCGTTCTTTACTAGAGCAGTGAATGAACTGGTGCACATGCAATAAGATAAGTTATTAATGGTCCAAAAACTAACTCATATGGAAGAACACACTCATAAACATAAACAAATGTATTTATAGTTCCGAGTAGATCATTCCATAATTAAAAAGTTCCTCCTACAGATATCCTCAAGACACCGTGACTCATCTGGCAAATACAGATCGAGAATTGTTAGCCATATAAAATTTTCATAGCCGAATATTAAGTAGCCACTGAAATTTCTATTGCCACTTTCGTCTTTCCTGCAATTTCATAGTGCTCATGCTGTTTTAGCTTTAGATCTCCGGATGCTTAACCTAGACTGTTAATCTAAATCTCCTTGTCACTTTTTTCCGCGAGCTGTCTAGAAATCTCAAATGTGCAGCTGATGCAATTTGAGCTGAGCAGAAATGTAATTCCATTTCGCTGTCTCATTTAAATTGAAGGAATGCAAAATGGTAGGAGAAAAATTGCCTCCCAAGCAGTAGACTACATTTTTTATTGGTGGTTTGGTAACGAGCAATGGTTTATGATGTTCTTTAGGACAGAAAAACATTCTCGGTACATGTAAGTGACTAGTAATGAAAATACCCGACTGACAATCATCAGTACTCCTTTGATTAGTTTGTCAAACATAAACTTTTATTTGTATGCTTAACTACAATCGGTTTCAGATTACGATACCGAAATGTGAAAAGAGATACAGTTCACCCACCAACAATATTATCTACAAGAATAAGTTCTCCTACACTATATATAGGTACCTATATAGTTCACACTCAGAGCTTCAATATCTACATTAACTATGGCATGCTGCAGACAGCAGAGACCAAAAAAATCTAACGACTGTTTGCCAACATAAACATTAGAGAGATAAAATAATACGGTTATGTTTTTGTATGCATGTGCATCTAGCACTTCTGGCTGGATATTTCAGTTTCGTCGGAGAGTCCGGTCTAGTATATGACTCTTAAAACTGCATGTCTACGGCTCCGAGAATCCTTATTTTCGTACTGCGGTTATTTATGCATGTAATCATCATGCAGTTCCTTCCTTCCTCCACACATGTCTCTCAGACAAACCAAATTTCACCACCGAGAATTAATTTTTGATGTTTTGTTACTAGGTCGCTGGTTACACTCAAGCGGATGTCTTGTCACTTCTGCATCATTGTTTGCGAGGGAGCTCCGTCACTTTGACAGTTGCACCTAGAGGTAACTAGTGCAATAATCTATACTTATACAATGTAACCCTGAACAGGAGTGAATCTAATAATACTATAATTATTTGTGTGTGAGCAGGGAGTCTTGGGCCTGAACTGCGTTCGTATTTAAATACAAGATTTCAAAAGGGGTCTGTAGACCACGCCCTTCAGGGCGTCGTTAGGGATAATTTATACCTGAGAACCGTCCCAGTGACAACCCGACTTCCCAGACCTGGAGAAATCCCCGGTGTGGACTACACTTTTCTGAGCGTGGAGGAATTCATGGAATTGGAAAGGAACGGAAGTTTGCTGGAGAGTGGAGTGTATGCGGGTGAGAGCTGATTAGATTTATTCTCTTTCTGGTTGATGTGGTCGTTAGCCTTTGTTTTTCTTCCTTTCAAATGGTTGTATGTTAACAACTGTGTGTGTATAGGGAATCATTACGGAACACCAAAGCCATGGGCAAGTCGAGTAAGAAGTGCCAATTCACAGCTCGGAAGTGCTGACGGGCTTCAATCAGTTGGAGAAAGCAGTAAAGGAGGGATTCTGCCGGGAATGCATCCCAGTTCGGAGGGAAAACGTAGGAGGAATCGCTCGAATGTGGAAGCCCTGGGAGCAGGTGATGATGAGCCGTCGTCTTCTAATATAAATAGCTCATCCCATCCGACTCCTCTCACATACTCCTCTCACTGCGTGTCTCCTCCGGATGAACTCGGCCCGCTCCCTGCCAACTGGGAACTGTCCTACACAGAGAAGGGCGAAGTTTACTTCATCGAGTAAGTTGTCCTTGGACTCTAAATAGATAGTTCGACTTCTCTCTCTCCCAATTCACTCTCCAAGAAAGTGTCAGAGATACAGGAGCGGTGAAAAGGACACTTGTCACTAATAATATTGTTGTAGGGGAACCTAGACCAATCTGATCGGCATTTCTATTGTTTCAGTCACAACACCGGGACGTCACACTGGCTCGACCCTCGGCTATCTAGGATCCAGAAGTTATCTCTAGAAGATTGTGCGGACAACGAACTTCCATTTGGTTGGGAGAGAATCGAAGATCCTCACTACGGCACTTACTACATAGATCATGTCAACAGACGCACTCAGTTCGAAAATCCAGTGATACAAGCCAAACAGAGCAAGTCTAATAACAGTGACGATAGTAATGATGAAGAACACAAGTTCTCACCCAGTGAACTCCATCTCCATCCGTCTCCGTCCAACTCCAATCCACCGCTAACTCTCCCAAAGCCAACAACACCCACTAATCATAATCGACTGTCCATCCCACGTGGAAAGACACCCGTTGACATGATGTCGGATCACCACGACAGTCCCAATCCCAATGTACCTCTAAATATGAACCATTCATCTGTGCCAACTATGAATAGTGGTTTACGTGTCAAATCTGTAGATAGACCTTCCCTCCGCTTTTTCACCAGAGATCCCTCTCAGCTCATCGGCGAACGAATTCTGACGACACTCATCAAGTCTTCTCGCGGTCTTGGATTCACCATTGTCGGTGGAGATGACGACGATGGCCTCGACGAATTTTTACAGATCAAGTAAATCAGAACAGAATATAGAATATATTTACAGAGTTACTAAATCAATTATTTATTTGTGCACTTTTACTAAAACTGAGTTTGTTCCTCCAGATCGGTTGTTGCGGATGGTCCAGCTTGGAGAGACGGCAAGCTTCGGACAGGAGATGTTTTAGTTCGAGTCAATGGTCGTTGTGTCCTCGGCTACACACACCAAGAAATGGTCTCCATTTTTCAAAGTATTTCACCTGGTGAAGAAGTTCATTTAGAAATCTGTCGCGGATATCCCCTTCCTTTTGACCCGGCAGATCCCAACACTGAAATTGTCACCACTGTAGCAGTTGCTCCGATTGCGTCCAATGAAAGCGGTGATAAAAGGTCCGACAATCTCTATATTTCTGACGTCTACATTTACGACACTGCAGAATGAAAAAGATCTAATATTGTTACAATAATATTTTCAGGCCAAATATGGACTGGGTAGGCCGACCTTCGACGCCAGATAGTCTTGCTCACTCTGCACATTCCCTCCCAGAGCTTTCAGCAGACAGAATGGGCTACGGAAAGTCAAATAGTGGTCGTCCTGCCAGTGTAGATTTACTCTTGGACTCTCCGTCTCATGCGAGGTCTGAAAAGGGAATGGCAAAACCCCAAATGATAGAAACCGGCATTTTTCTCACCGTTGGCATCATTAAAGGAACGGCGGGTTTCGGCTTTACTATTGCAGATAGCGTTGCCGGACAGAAGGTACTTAGCATAATTTATAAATGTTGACGACACAATACTTAACGTATTAGTACTAATGTCATTTTTGTCTCTAGGTGAAAAAAGTCTTAGATGCCTCTCATTGTGGAGGTCTGGAAGAAGGGGACCGTCTGATTGCAATAGACGGAATTGACCTCAGAGGTCTCAGTCATACACAAGTAGTTCAAGTGCTTAAAGATTTCCCATTGGGGAGAGAAGCCTCACTTACAATTCAAAGATTTCAAATGCAGCCTGCTTACAACCACAAATTTAGTGCAGGTATAAATAATCGTCAAGTGTTTCTATTTTCCAAAAATATCTGACTCTGTGGTAAACTAAGTATGTTGAAAGAAATGATTAAGAAACCTTTCGTATTTTTCACCAGGTGCTTCAAATCACTATTCTGACTCAAGGCTGATACCAAACCGACCTGGAATTTCTCCACGTAGCAAAACCCCAACTGCAGAATTAGGACGTGGACGTCCAAGATTACGAGACAGTTTGCCCGAAAGACCTAAAACTCCTACTTTGGATTCTGTCAGTCAATTCAATGGACCGCAGGGTCTTTTCAATGGGGATGTTCAACAAACGATTCCTCACTCGATGCCAAATTCACATTCATTTTTATCGGAGAGATTTTCCAACAGCTCTGTGGGTATGACGGGCAGTGACCAAGGGGTTATAGCCAACGATCTCAACCAACTCCCAATAATTCGGTTATTATTTAATCTGTCTTTTACTTTGCGATTTTATTTATTCATTACTCATCTAGTAATTTTCGGTTTTTCAGAGAGTGGGTAGAAATGACAATAGAACTTCAGCGAAGACAGGAAGGCTTCGGGTTTAGAATCGTTGGTGGTACTGAAGAGGGCTCTCAAGTTTCAGTTGGGCACATAGTGCCCAGAGGAGCAGCTGCTTTAGATGGGCGTCTAAGAAGCAACGATCAACTCGTTGCTGTCGACGGAGTTTCGGTGATAGGGGCTTCGCACCATTCTGTAGTTCAACTCATGGCTCGCTCTGCGAATCTCGGCAGAGTTCATCTCTCCATTCGAAGACCTATCTATGGAAATGCTTCTGGAACGGATTCAGTGGCTCCTCCAGCACATTCTCCGTCTGGGGTATCACCATTGCACGTTACATTGAAACGCCAACCTACCGAAGGGTTTGGATTTGTTATCATATCCAGTGCCACGAAAGCTGGGGCAACTATCGGTAAGATATGAATAAACTTTTGAGTTGAATTTTGCAGCGCATGTGTTACGAGTTATGATGTAAATGCTGAATATTTTTATGGGAGGAAAAAGCTTCATGTTTTGTTTGTTTGTGTTTTTAGGTCGGATAGTTGAAGGAAGCCCAGCAGATCGATGTGGACAAATACATGTCGGAGATAGAATTCTAGCAGTAAACCAGATTGACATCTCCCAACTTCACCATAGTCAAGTTGTGCAACTAATTAAAGATTCGGGATTGATGTTGACATTGAGTGTGCTTCCGGTTGGTACAAATGCTGGTAGCAGTATAACGCATCCTGCTCAGCACTCTCCTGGACAACCTTCCCATGTTAATATGCTGACCCCTTCAGATTTAGAAAATCTAAGTTTGAAAGAAAGTCAAGGTTTTGAGATTGGCACAGCCTTTATTTCTCCAGACAGTCATCCTGTGCATTTCAGTTCAAAGTAACAAAAATTTCCATTAATTGTGATTTAAAAAAATGTCAAAAGTGTGAATCTATTTGGAATCCCTAAATTGCAGTCATAGTGGATCGTCTTCCTATCCTGATAGTTTGGAGCAAGTGTTTTCTGTTCATTTGAATCGAGGAGCCAGGGGTTTTGGATTTTCTATTCGAGGTGGCAAAGAATTTCAAAACATGCCTTTATTTGTTTTGCGTCTTGCTGAAGATGGTCCAGCAGCTGTAGATGGTCGTATGCAAGTAAGTGAAATTACTACCAGACAGTTTTTATTTTTTCTTAAACAAATATTCTCATGGGCTAACATTTTTTTGACAGGTTGGTGATCAGATTTTACAAATAAATGGTATAAGTACACAAGGGATGGCTCATGCCCAAGCCATTCATCTAATTAAAACGGGCGGGACAAGTGTTCATTTGCTTTTGAGACGAGGATCCGTCCCTTTCCCATTCCTAAATCAAATGCCAAATTTTTCGGGTAATTTTTTGTGAAAATTTAAACTAAATTCAAAAATAGGAGTCCATTTTATTAATGTAATGTTTTTACAGGAGGGGGATTTGGAAGTAGCAACGGTCAAGAGGAGGAACAGTCGCTATCCAGCAATAATGACCCTCAGTTCATAGGCCAAAATTCTCCAATGTACAGAGACCACAATTCATCTTACCCCCCTCAAATATGAGTAGAGTGGAATGAATGATAATGGTGTATACTAAGGTTATTTAATTATTTTTTAATTTATATTGTTTAGGATTATTATTAAGTATAAGTCTTGTTGAACTTTCAGATGCTAACTAAGCACTTTAGATAGACACAAATTATATATTTCCCATAGTTTTGGCTATGTGTGACTACTTGAAATGAGTTGACGCGTTATTTAGCTAATTCGTTATTTAATTAGTTTAAATGCTTTCAGTTTTTAATGCAAAGCTATACTTATGTGTAGAAAAATTGTGTCAAGTCACAAAATAGGATTTATGACTAAATTAAAAGATATACTGCAAAAACAGATTCATCGTTTGCATTTAAATTGTAGTTTTGACTATTGACGAAATAGTCATTTGTTGTTTGAATTTGTTTCAGTAAGTATATTTGTTTTTACAGTTTATTGTCACACGCACATAGCACATTCTGTGTTAATTATATTATTATCTTTTGTATAACATTTCGACATACTTATTTAAGTATAGATGGAATTTGGTTAACAGTTTTTACTGTTACCACAGCCATATAGATAGACTAACATTACAGTTAAGTGGGAATACCTAATAGGAATTAATATTACATTACTGTTTATCAATGTGGACTTTAGTTTCAGTTGATAATGTTTTACAAGCTTTATTATGAGATATTTGTGGAGAATGATTTATTTTGTATGCAGATGCAAAATAGTTTCGTGATATAAACTTTAAGGCGATATTAGTCTTTCTGAAAACCATTTGGTCTTCATGTCATGAATCAATAATCCCTTTCCGGACCACGGTACATGCATACTCTTCCGTATGTACGAAAACGCCAAAATAAGATGGCCAAATTTAATGTATTTTTTCAAATTGTTTCCCCACAGTCTTTTGGACGAATGTTTTGCTTTTCAAAGAAATCAGTCTTTCACGCATTTAATTTTTTCATAACTGTTTACATTGAAAGTATTTACATTTCACGCTATAACAAGTTCATTTTTCACAACTACCTAAACGATTGCTCTCAATGTCATGTCAGTCCACTTTCAAATGAAATAGTTTCCCTGCTGGTGTAGTAACCCACTAAGGTAGCAATTTTTTACACAAAGTATTGTTGAAAATATTTAATCACGGTTTAAGGATTATTATGTATGTGTTGTGGTTTTGATGTACTATTACAATTACGCTTATGAGTTATGATTGATTAATTTATCTGAGTGCAACATATTCAAATAGTAAAAAAAGATATTTCATTGTTCATCAAATCATGTCCGAGTAGGTACAGACTATTAGCGTCTGAGTGCTGGGGCACATTTGAAATTGTTTAAATTACTACTACTACTATATAAACAATTACGTCTCACCCCCCAACTGATCGATGTTTTTGTGTCGTTATAATTTACAAACATTTGTAGTACACAAACACTATTTTTATTTACAGTTATCTCTTTGGAATATATGCCTACCTAATACATTATTACAGACACACTTGCCTATACATGTACATTAAACATATAGGTAGCTCGATGCCACGATCCGCTCTCATTTAATGAAATGTAAACAAATTAACCAAAATACTGATTACTTTACGTATATACTTACAGTAGATTGCAAGGATTTCGTCTATTTTTGTTTTATGCAACTACACCGTGACCGTTTTAACATAATACATCTTATTGTAGAGTAGAAACACAAATTGATTAAATTGATAATTTTATACAACTGTGTGACAGAAATTTACTCCTGTAAAGAGTATACCTGTCTTTATATACTTAGGTATTCGTCTTCAAACAAATGTACAACAAAATAATGGTAATTGCTGCAATGTAAAATTAAATATTTATCCGTAGCGTAGCTTTAGACGTTTAATACTTTCACATAATAGTATAGAATAAATAGTTAAGGCCCTATATAGTTAATGTAAATTTAATCAATATATATATTTCATTGAACACATCTGTTATTATATCAATTTTATTGAATTGTAAATATTGAATTGCTCAATGAGCAGAGCCGGTAGCGGTAGCACCTACTTTTTCAGAAACTTTTATAAATACATACAATTTATGGTTGTTAAACTGATGCGATAAATAAAAATATCGGTGTTGTGGTACAGCTAGTAGTGGAGCAGATATATAGCCAGACACGACAATGTTAATTATACGTTTCTATAGGTTTCTGTTCATTGTATGCTAACTAAAGCACATTATTTAAATGACTACAAACCTACTCTTAGCTACATCATTAACAACCTTCGTAATATGGATATAATAGGTAAATCAGTAAATTATTCATGTTTGTCTCATTTTTACCTTCTGCTGTACTGTAGAGTTGTATGTGTTTGTATGCATTGAATATTATGTATTTCCTCGTCCCTTTTCCTATTCATATTCAGTTAGCAGCATAATAGATTCACGTAATGTAGTCCTAGATTGATCTATTCTTCGTAGCATAATACTTACATGACATTGAATTTCTGTTACAGTTTCCTAATCCAAATTACGTAGGCAAAGTGATATTGTTTACTTTAATATTGGTTGTTTCCATAATATGATACTTCATTATTAGACACTACAACTCATGAAAAATAGTATTAATAAAATTACATTATATTTGTTGTATAAAAATAAGTCTTTTCTCTTTGTTTTTGGCTTTTACTAATTTCGATCAAAGATTATTAAGAACTTTTGTTGATTTATAAAATACTATTTAGCATATTATACTTTGTTAGCCTGAGAAAACTCAATTCGCTATTTACACGGATATTAATGAATTACATCTTGGTGATTGATTTCAACTTCAGCATGATCTTTATAGTTAACACTATGCACTTAGTGATCTCTCTCAGGTTGTTGAATGTTAAAAGACCTACAATCATTTTTAATTACTAAATATTTATATTCCTTTTGTTCATCAGTTTATTTCAATTAACTTTGTCGTTGTCAGTTTTTTAATTTAATAGATTCGCGACTCTGACAAAAAGAGTCGAGACCATTTGTGTCCAGCCAGAAAGATTATTTGTAACTATATACCTACTAAAATATTATACAAATACATGTAGTTCGTAGTAGTTGTGTACAGATATCTATAAAATTGTTGTCTAAATGTGTTATCTGTATAGAATTTGTATTTGAGAAACTAGCTGAAATTATGTAACTAACTATAAGTTCATCAGTGTAGCTATAATTACTTAAGCATTTGTACGATTGTATATTTCCGTATAAACGTCAAACCTCAGATTTATAAGCAAAAAAATTAGGGTTCATATACTTGTTGTTAGAGAAAATATTTTATGAATACTACAAATCTCTGTCTCTGAAGATGTTTAATGACAGAATCAATACATGGTTTTTCAATAATAAAACACTGACTAATATTATTTTCATTCAACAAACAACATTTCTTATTTCCACTCACTTTTGTCTAACTCTTCATTACGGATTTCCATCTTAGTACATTTTTAT
>JABASH010003683.1:0-15834 GCA_019776445.1 Tomocerus maximus | reverse complement strand
GCAGTTGTCTATTTGCATGTTCAGCTTGTTGTGAGTAAGCAAGGTAAGTTTCAATATCTCAGCTATAGTAGTCCATGATAGTTGATGCAGACTCTATAGATAACAATTGGTGGAAACACCACGCACAGTGCTGGTCGTCCGAACATGTAGTCAGATTTTTGCATTTGCAACTACTTACTACTATTTAATTTACAAAGGCAAATATTTATCCCTGCGGTCTTCATCCAAATGTGCTTTTGGCAAAGGTGTGTATAGGGGATGGGATGGATCAAACTTAAGACTATCGAATTCACTGTGAGGCAGGTATAGCATCGCTTATTTATTATCTTCCTCTACACTTGCATACCTGTACCAAATAGATTTGTAGAACTAATCTGCGAATAAAATAGATAGAACAAGGCGGGGAGGTGTTTTATCCCACAAGCAATTCTTCTTTGTAAGCACACATCATTCATTATTCTTTCTATATCATTCCCGTCTCAACCAGTAATTACCTACCTTGCTGTACATAATATTTTATTCAACTCTAAAACTCTATTACCTCAGCTTGGAATACACTGCCGCGTATACTACATAAATATAGGACACTATTTAATTTGTTCTACATATTATATACTGATGATGACTCATTTCATTACCCATAGTATCTCTTGCACATTGTTTTGACACAGGAGTTGTCATTCTACGTTGCATTCGCAATTTCCATCGTGAAATATGTAAAAGATGAACCTGCTGTACCCAGCATAGTTGAAAACTTAGTTATACAATAATTTCATCAAATGAGATTAGCTAGGAGGACTATAGGCAATAACGACGGGATAAAACTGAATTTCACTTAATACGCAAGGATAATGAAATAAGCCTAATGGTCGCTGCATTGAATGTGGATAGAGGTATCTTTTGTAAATGTAGTTACCAACCAACCCAATTTGAACTGTTTTCTGTGCCATGTAGATTAAATTAGCTTCTGATAGCTTTCGAGACGTAATGCAAGGCAAGGGAAACTGACAATGGGAATGAGCAGCTCCCAATCTCTCATCTTTTCGCACGCATCTTACTACCGAGCAGACAACCAAACCAACTCCTCTTTAGATTACTGATGTGATGTGTAATGGTAGAGTATTGCTATAAAAATGTGGATGACTAGTATATATTTTGTTATGGCATGTCTACGTCTACTCCGAGGAATCTGTGCATGGAGTAGCCAAACATCATGCCAACAACAACCTAAACCAGATGAGAACGACTTTAAATTCAATTCAATGGAATACCTATGCAAAATATTTAATCATTCAACTTTAGTGTTCAGGACATTCAATATTATATTCTACATGCTTACATGTACCGGCTTTGCACCTATAAATCTCCTTTTCAACTCATTACAGTACATACATACCTAAGTACACAATATTAAAATTCTATCGTGCAGCTCTGCGCAAATCTTATTTTGAATCAGAACAAGCTCTGCTATTCTACTGTCTCTCCCGGCGTCATATTTCTGACATAACACTTCAACCTGAATCTCTTCGTGTCATAACAGAAGTCATTTGATGCTACCATTATTAGAAAACCCTTATGTCTACCATGGAGCTATAAGAATTTCTGGTGCATAATAGGATCAGTACACCTGATATATGGTACCATTGTATTAGGTATGCACCTATTAGTTATTAAGTATTATGATCCGCATAAGAATGAATGCTCTAAGTTGTAAACGGATAGCTTATTATAAAACAAACCCACTTCACTATTGTTGATCTTATCGGCCTAGCCAGTTTTTCTAAGCAATTTAATTCTAGATCACCGGTGATAGTATTACAGCACATTTAGTTTAGGGACAGGAATGAATCAACCGTGCGTAGTAGGTATACTATCAAGGATTATTATAACTACTAAGTATACCTCGTACATACAACCGAATTTGGATTCTTCTAAAATTCAAATGGTGTGTGTATTTATCGTGTATACCTACCGAAATAACTTGATTAGACGTTTTGCGGAAACATTTTTGATAGAGATTCTCCCAAAAAATTAATAGTGATATCAAATACTTAATTTACACTGGCACTTGGATGACAGCAACAATTGAATCATTCACAAATCATCATCACTGTTATTGACATAAGAACATAATTCAATGTAACAATTTATTTTAAATGTTGTAAATAATCAGTCACACGCAAGCTACGGCTGAGGAATGTCTCGTTTAGTCACTGCGTACATAGACACGTTAAATACAAACAAACACAATTCTATATGTCTTATGCATCATCTCATCATTTTTGTTGACCTACTCCACCACTTCGTCTTACTGCAATAGACAATTGATGAAATACTTATTCTTGGACTTGACTTCATTTTCAATTCAATGTACTTGCCTACTTTTCTTAGCTATGGTATGCCAACAGGACCGAAAGCTATTTAGGTTAGCAATTAGTCATTGAATACATACCCATCGCAAGTACCCCTTTGAAAATCAACTGTTTTTATTGGAATTTCTAAAAATAGCTATAAAACAAAATTTACCATATTACTACATGTTACTATACAGAAAGAGTTCCAAAAATCTCTTGTGTGTAAACCTACATTGGATTACAACCCCATTTTTATCAATTTTTCACTCCGCAAAGCACGAAGGGATTAAACAAAACTAAAGAAGTAATTCAGAAATAGGGTACATTTGTATTTGTTTCATATTTTCATGTAGTAATTATGATACTCCTGTTGCAGACAAATTATCAGCTTCAATAAATACATTGATAAATGGCCAATGCTGTACATGTTCTAGATTTGGTTGCAAAAATTCGTCTTTAAACAGCTCAGCCTGTACAAAATAGAGGTTTCCTTAGATAACTCAGTGTTACAATGTCTCGTTACTTAATAGGTAGCAATTAGCGTACATATCTATAGGTCATTCTCATTTCCAATTATTGTCCCAAGTCAGTTTTGAGAATGGGAAGCAGTTTCGTTTGGGTTTTGTCTACGTTCTTTAAAACATAATTTACAGAAAACATTGTTTACGATCGAAAGGGTTGCACTGTGCACTGTAACCAAATTAGGAATTTAGAGAGAAACCAAGAACTTGGTTCGTATGTTTCAGAGAGTGGACGCTTTTAAAATAGCTGAGTCTTAATATTAGGTACATCGAGAATAACCAGAGGGGTGTGCAAAGAGTAAAGTGGCCACTTTCCCTTTTCATAATAACAAGCTTCCGCATTTTAAGCATTCTGGCATAAAAACTGTAGAAACAACAAACATTGACTTGACTGTATCAGGTTAAAAACTAGAATTAAATCTACATAAGACAAGATAAGACAGCGTTTGCTGCTGACATATAATCGACTGTTAGTTACGTTAAAACCAAACAAGATATGAAAAGTCTTAGCAAAACTGTGTCAGAAATTGACTGCCGGGCAAACGAGCACACCATTAATGGGTTGCGTACTTTTTAGAATCCAGACAGACAGACAGTCAGTCAGACATGCCTAGATTAAATACAATGCTCTTAATGCATTCATACAGATAATCCTTATGCAAGTATTTATATATAGTGTACAGATATTTGCGTTCACTTTGGATTGAGAGAAGCAACGAAGAATACGCAGGTACCTCGTAGAAATCAAAAAAATATTTTACTGTATCCGTCTAACATCTGCACACTGAAGGATAATGTGGATGGGACAGAGTGCACATACACAATACACATTTACAACAGCTAAATCCAGCATTGTGCCTATTCTATTGAAATTAAGACAGGTAGGTGCACGAATAAAAAGCATATTCAAGCAACTTTGGCTCTGCAAAAATAAATGTGGATTTAATTTTTATGCTTCAAAATCCTCTCCGTTTGCGAAAAGACCCACATCTTTGGCCCAATATCTTAAATTACATTTGTTTGTATCAACCAAATTAATGTTTATTATTAGCAAAAGAAATATAGAACTACTTACACTATATTATGCACTGCAAGTATTTAGTATAAGAATTACAAGAGTATATTTTAATATGTTTATAAAATTGCAGTATGCGTATATCTGTGCATATGTATCCCCGAAAGCAGTTCTTCGATAAGATGCAAAGGGGTAGGTAACATGTATTACTACAATATAGTGTAAAGTACGTAATTCTTGCATGGCGCACGAAAAGCAAAGTGTAGGTTCAGCTAGATGTAATATAAAAGATGATAAAGTGCATTCGCTAGCTAGGTATGCAATAAGCAAAGGAACACTTGAATCCAAGTTACATTAGCACAAGACGAGACTCATCTCCAATGTGCTTCCATACAGATACAATGAGCCAAGAAATTTTCCCCGAAGGCCTTAAAGCAACCTGACTTGCCAGCTCTAGTGGCATTTCGCAGTGGAATGGAGTGTAAGTGTATGTAGTAGGTAAATGAAATAGTAATCCAAAACCCAATATGCATTATTGTGAAGTTATAGCTTGGAAAGAGTTTGGGCAAGCTAAGCACAATAGTTACTTAGCTGGTATAGAATTTCCCAAGGGATTTATCATACACAAAATAGGAGTGAGTGTATGCTGCACACAGATAGAGACAGAGCACATCGTCTACTTATGCATGTGTGCAAAAGGCTCAAGAAATGTCTTAGCATGGCGTGGCAGGCAGGTAGTGTAGCATAGTAGTAGTAGACCCATGTGTAGTAATATTATAGTAGCTCTAGTATATCATCCTTCAGACAGGTACGGTAATGGCATCCCAAATGTAAGTACGAGTAGTAAATGTCTATGCCACAGTGAGTTGAATTTCTTGAAAGAAAATCAACAGAAGGGAGAGGATTTCATGCCCAACGTTTTTTCTTTGAATGAAATGAATGCCGCATCAGCAGACTCACTCACAACTACAACAGTGTCTGTGAGGAGATAATATTTAGTATACACTGATAGATTATGAGAATCTGCACTGTGTAAGCGCCGAGACTAGAGGAGACTCATCTCATCAGAGATTCAGATGATGAGAATTGAGAATAATATTCGTCCCTTCCACTACACACCACAACTTTGGTAGGACCACTCGTATTAAGCAGGACAGGTGAGATACACGCTAAAGGTCTATGTGGAATACTTAATACCCCTTCTATAGTTTGTGCTATTCATTTGTACGTACATTAGATGTATACTACAACATGGAGAGACTCGTAATACTTATTACTCATGCCTGTATAGGAGCATGTGAGTCATTAATATTTAATGTATTAACATTAAGTAAATAATATGCATACCTGTGTGTCTAGTAGGCTATAGCAATTACTATTACACATTGAGAGTATAGAAAATGTATAATTTTTAGTTAAAGTTAAGTATGTTAAGCGTACATGGATATAGTTCAGGTACTACATAATAAAGTTGGGATATTATGATGTGGACTGCACTGCATCGTAGTAGTATTTGGCTTGACTCTTGAGAAATAGATGGTTACAAGTAAACCCAAGCCACACTCCTTGAGCTGGGGAATGGAAGGTGTGACTTGTTTAGTACTATGGAGAGATAGCTTTTCTTAACATTAACAGAATGCATGCACATATACCTAGAGCCATAGTAAACTACTATAACTACCTATAGACGACTGTGGATGAATACTGAGACGTTACATTGAGTTACATTCTTACATCATTCATATGATCTAGTGAATTCACCTGTAATACAGAACTAGTAAAAGAGAAGTAAGCAAGCGAAGCAGGAGCAGTTGTGGAGTAGGTTCACTTGGCTTTTGTATAGGTAATGCAATGTACATAGTAGGTGATTCGATTCCCAGTTAAATTCAATGAACGCTTCGTTTGCCTCATTCGAGGGGGAAAGGATTTCAGGTGTGGATCCTCACTAGATAGTAAGTAGTAACGTGTTTGGCATAGTTTGTCCATAAAACTTTCAGTGTACGTGTACATATACGTTTACGTACATGGCATTGTGTACTCATCGTCGTGTCTATGGGGAAACACATGTACATGTGATACGTAAATTCACTTGACTCAAGACTACAAAACAAGCAGGTCCTTATAATACTCGTCAGATAGTAAAGTAAGTCTTGTCTAGTTTGGAGACTACTAAATGCATTCTGATGCTCTTCATTTGTAGTGGTGGTAGTACATTAAATACATTCGATTCTGTTTCTTATGTGTCTGTCTGCCTGCATGCAAGTTGACTTGATACAACCCTATAGTGCTACGTGGTACTACGTTTAAGTATGCATGTAGTGTAGCGTGCAAAGTGAGTCTCATTTTGTTGTCTTGGCCATATAATGTGTACTAATGTATAGTTACATAGTATGCAAAGCATTTACACAGCAAGAAGTATGCTCACTCACTTATTTAACTAGTAGGTAAAAGCTACTTGGTAATAATATAACATATACCTGGTTGTTTGTAAGAACTTAAGAAGGATAATGCTAGTGCATGCATACAACCAATGATCAAAAAGTAGCCAGTGACTATATAGCTGAGAGAAAGGGTTATTTTGTACATTGGCTATACATGGAAATACACTACACCTTAGCGTAGAGCTGTATGTACTCAGTTCAAAATGCATTACTTATGTATAGAATACAATAGGGAGATATCTGTGATATGCCTACCTACGTAATGTAGGTAATACTAAAAGACAGCCATATAATGTGTAGTATATGTGTATAGCGAGACGAAAAACTTGAGAGTTTTGGTTTTGCAAGGCTCAATTTATTCGCATTCACGCAGTGAATCGCACATTTAGATACTCAGACAAGACAAGCCTTAGTAACTCTAAGTCTGCTATAGTTTGGTATGCACGTATCCATTTATTTGCCATCGTCAGCGTGTATATAGTGACTCTAATAACGTGGGTAAGTATGAAGATTACTTGTTAGTTAAATAGGTATATGGTATGAATAAGCATATAGGAGATGGTATAGATACAATTAAATAGTTATCTGCATTCTATAGCTAAGACATGTGTACAGGTGCAAGGCAAGGGATTGCGAAGCCCAAGCCAAGTCCAGCCAGTCCATCAGAACATAAAATTACTAGAGAGGAAAGCTTGGATTAGGATAGAAGTTTCTTCAATCCAATCCTATTCTTCCTTAGTCTTGTTTAGTACGGCGTAGTATGTATATGTACTTATGCCGTAATTATTTTCATTCTACTAGGTACGTACAAAATACATACGTACATAGATTTCTAGTGCAACTCTTTTAGGATACATAACTAATATTACTTGTTATATCTACTTAGTGTGTCCTCCGGATTTATTTTACATTGCTTCATCTCCCTTTTGTACATAGAGTCCAAGGAGATTATTTTCGGAAATAAAATCATGTGAGTGTCCCAGAGTCCCGATCCATGGATATGTTAACGCATTATTTGTACAGTCGTTAAGAGTTTC
The DNA here is from genome assembly GCA_019776445.1 of Tomocerus maximus. Lineage (NCBI taxonomy): Eukaryota > Metazoa > Arthropoda > Collembola > Entomobryomorpha > Tomoceridae > Tomocerus > Tomocerus maximus. The sequence continues at coordinate 8,466 of JABASH010003683.1, read as the reverse complement.
CTACGTGTTAGATAAATATGGTCCGTTAAAGTTACCGACCCGTGAATGAAAGATGAAGTGCATTTAAGTGTCTGTAAAATAGTAGTGATTTAAATTAGTGAATTGAATAGTGAAGTAAGTGACTGCATTTGCATTCCGTCCAGTCTGTCCATACAAACCGCCTGGTCTCCATGCAAAAATTCCGGTTTGAGACATGCATCTACGGCGTCAGCCATTTTGGTCATTCTTTTGGCCATTTAGATGAGAAATTCACATTCAGCGTTGTAAAGTGGTGCTAAAATCTTGAAACAATCTTCTGCCAGTGTGATTTTTCGAGGACTGTGACTGTCTTGACATATAGACACATTCACATAAATCCAAGAACTATATCTCCGTCCGGTATTTACTCACACTTTAGAGACAAGAACTAGACTGCTTTTACGTTTACGTGCACTACGACACGATAAGCGCGATAGGATAGAAAACAAAACTAAATGTGAATGTGGGTATACATTGAATGCAGTTAACAAGCTAACATGACAAAGACAAACCTTTCATTCATTTTTATACATTCTCGTATGTAAAGTATCTACAGGTTTGTATTTGTACACTAGAACAGTCCATATATACTTAATTCTTACATACGATTAGCTTACCTATCGTATTCTTTATGGTAACCTATGAATTACTTTACACGTAAGTCGTGCCTTTCGTGTACACACAATATCCCAGTACAATTACAATATACAACGTCACCACGTCACTTCTTCGTGTATTTACTCTAATGTGTTAGATGCAAAGCTAATGTGTTTGATGAGATAGATCGCATTAGTCTGTCTGTGCTGTCTTCTATATCTAACTGTCTGACCTATCGTAGTGACAAATTCCTACAATATTATTAGTCTACCAGTTTGTTAAACAAACCAACTAAGCCAACTTGCTTACCTAACAAAACTGACATGAAATTTTTCAGCGAGTGAAAGTGTTTGTCGTCCTTACCTGTACTACTATATAGAGCATTCTATCGTGCTATACTTCTCCTACAGTATTCTTGCATACAACAACTTGGTAATTCATACATATTATTATATATTAAATTACGTTTCCTTCTCTGCATTCTGCATCTCATATCAGTACATACAGGTACCACTTAGGTAACTATTTATTTTAGCTCTGCTACAACACCATTACATACACCTTTTGTGTCTAACTTTAGGATAGGATACAATCTATTACACGCCAGCCTATTACACATACACTGCAAAAATGAATATACAACAAGACACATACAATTCCTGCAATTTCAAACAGACACGAACAAATGGAGTGTAGTGTTAGTGCTGCATTGTATTAAGGCTGTCGTGGTGGTACTTGTGAAATTGAAAAATGGAAAGTAAAGTTACCTTTAAAATTTAACACTTCATATAGCTAAATAGCCTTTGCCAAAGGAATTAACTCTGTTACATTAAATACTAATTGAACAGCCATACTCAACTTACCTAAAATGTGATTTGGTTTGGTTGGACAGGCTATTGAACTATATTATGACGTCTCAAGTTTCAATTCTACTGAAATATTAGCCATAAAATTTTAATGTGTTATTACTACTACACCAATCAAAATAGGACACGTTGACACATTGACACGTCTACCAGTCTACCTATCGATATCGGTGCCATGTTCAGTATCAAAGTATCGAGACATAATATTTTAAATACTATACTTGTCTCCCCGAATTTTCAGACTCAGACTTTTATTAATGCTAAAAGGCTTTAGTCCGTAGTTCATTGAGATAGGTAGTCGTAATGAGAGCACGCCCGTCCTGTTGGCACCACACACACGGGTATTAATTAAAAATACATGGATAGGAAATAGCCAGTCGGCCGGGTAAGAAGTTTTAGACACCGAAATCGAAACTGACAGAGTGGTATTATTACGGAAGAACGGTGGTTAGCAGCAAAGCTAGAGCAGAGTAGTATTTTGAGGGAGTAGGTTATAGAATTGGACAGAAAGGAGGGTCTTCTGGCTCCTGTTTGGCTAAAAGCTGAACTGGAGCACTGGAGTAGCGAGTGGAGTAATTCCGGATAAAGCGTAGTAGTCACCACAAACATCACTTCCTTTCACTTTGCTCTCTGTAACTGTTGGCCTCTTCTCTCACCAACACAAACACACTCCGATCCTCCGATAGATACAAACACAGACACTGATACTAACTAATAACTGTAAAGTAAACACATCATGATTCAAACAACAATAACATTATTATTATATAAATATATAAATACTTGTGTGTTGTGAAATGTTGTGTAGCTAATGAAGAGATTTAGTTTTACCTCCTGGAATATTTAATTTTATTGTTTGTTTTCTGTTCCAAAATCAGAAGGATTAAAATGATATGAACAAAAACGGAAATACACCACTTCACTCACAATCAAGGAAAATCTTCAACCCTTCAGTGACTGACAACTAACAACGAACCAACAGTACATTTTCAAAGAAGTGGTTTGACGGTAATTTTTATACTCTTTTGTCTCATTTTATTATTTATAAATCACTTAGAATAGTGGACTAGACCACAAAGGCCCAATCATCAGTTGTGATTGTCAGTTTATTTTATAACTTTTAATCATCAATATTTAGAAATAATGTCAACAACTATCCGCTATGGTCACTGTTATACGCTGACCAGTCGAACGTTCAACCTTTTATTTTTCAAAAAATGTTAATTTCCAATAAGAATTTTCTTCCAGTCAGCTGTAAAATGAATACTATATTTGCCATTCTGACCTCTGAAACTGACTTGACTGATTTTGCATACATAATATGCATATATAACATACAGCATAAGATCCCCTTACTACAAAAGCAGTACATACTTTTTTGAAAATTTAAAATAAAATGCTGTTTTTCAGCTTTTCAGTTTTTTCGGCCTTCGCATAAATGACTAATCCTAAAATGGAGAGGATTTTAGATTAAATTAACGGTTCGGGCTGGTATTAATTAGTGATTACTAGTTTGACAGTGTAGAATAGACCATTATTTTCTTTTCAGCAATAGATAATAGGTTTCTTTACTATATTTCATTACTTTTTTGTTACTTTATCTTAGTAAAAACCGAATAGTAAAAATTTGGAATATCTCGCAAACGGCACTAATAAAAAAAATTTCTCCCTGTCGTATGAAATTAATTGTAAAAGATAATAATAATGTTTTTGTTATAGAGTTTCATTTCACAAGGCCAATATATTTATTATTGTCAATGTTTATGCAATTGCGAATTTTTATTATATATTGATGTGAAAAGTTTTAGTTTTTTGAATTAGCTTACTTTGGAGACCCAATTAAATTATAGACTATATATACATTTTGGCCTACAACGGCTAAGTAGTGTTAAATTAACTTAGAAAAGTTAGATAAATCTATAAATGTACTACTAAGACCTATGACTAAGACCTATGTATTAGTAGTGCTATGCTTTCTGTATGTAAACAATATAAAGTATAAAGTATGTAGACGTGGTGCCTAATTTTTCCTGCATAATTTATTAAATTCTAAGTTCCATTTTATGTACATTAAAAAGTGGTCATTGTATCAACATTGGTCAAATGGATATGTTTACTCTTGCCAAATTAGGTACTTTTTTTAGATCGCTATGTTTGTCTTCGAAAATGAAAGGGGAAAACTAATACCATGCTAATATTTTTTAATTTTTTACAGACGGGTTGAAGAAATACTATACCATACAGAATAGAATATGTATGATAGACAGTGCAAGATGGCAGATAAGAGACGATACTTCGAACGCGACTCCAGAGAAAAAGAGGCTGCAAATAGTGCTAGTAATTCTGAGAGTAGTCGTCACTCTAAAGATCAAAATTATGACGACCCCCCAAATTCTAGGTTATTCATTCTTTGTGGACGGGCGGTATCAGAAGATGAGCTCCGGGCTGCTTTTGAGAAATTTGGCACCATCAAGGAGCTCTGGATTGTGAAAGACAAAGCCTCCGGCGAGTCCAAAGGTAAATAGCAATAGCAAATACGTATTGATAGATACAAAGTCAAAGTAATGCAATTAAAAATGCCAATTATTATTATTTATACTCTTAAGTATTTCTTAATTTGTATATTTGATACATAGGAATATATAGTACAGTATACAGGTTTTATTTCACTTCGCAATTTTTTTTAAAGGATTCTTCTTGCAGTTTTACTTAGTTGTTGTCGTTAGTGTCTAATGCGTACTGCGTACCACCCGACCCTATCAATGTGAAAATGCTTCTAAAAGTGTATAGTATAGCGTAGCGTCTTAGCATCATTTTGTATTGTACTTTAGTTTATCTTGCTAAAAGTAAGTAAACTTGTAGTCTTACTTGGCCATGTCATGTATGAATGTTTATTATTACTTACAAGATGAGCTTGAGCTTATTTGGTATTCCTTGACTCCCAATAGACAATTACAATTCAGAGCAAAAATAGACAGCATACGGCCGTCCGAAGCAAATCGGGTAGGGTATCTTAGTATAATATCATAGTTATTTGTTAGTCGAGAAAGTCGAGATGGAAATTTGCAATCGTTTTGGTTTAGGATTAACGGATTAATAGTTTATTGTTTAAATTATAGGTGATATTTCTAATTGATATTCAGTTTTTGTTCCCATAAAATTGTAATGCAGGCTAGTTATCTACTATAATAAAGTTTGAGTGAAAGCAGTTGAGCATGAAATATAAATGCCCGTCATAGGGAAAGCATGCCCTTTGGGTAATATCATAATATCGTAGCTATAGCCATAATGCTGACTAATAAGTTCATTAATATACAGTATAATGTGTATAAATTCACTACTTTCATATACAAAATGTAATTTATTATAAAATCTAATGTAAATCAAACACAAGAATTTAGTTGAGTTAATATTTTATATTTTTATGGAGGAAACAGGAAAAGTTAGCAAATATTAAAATATGGTTTAGTGTTAAGTTAACTTTAGTTACTAAATTTAAACTATTTAAAGTTAGTTACTAAAGTTTACTTTAAATCCATGCTTTACGCTATGGTTAATTTAGCTAAACTATCAGTCAGTGCAGTTTCAATACTATTACTGCAACCTTTGTATGTAGCTCACACTTAATTTTATTTACCAATTGAACTGCCAATTAATCCTTTAATAAGATACAGATAAGGACTTCAAAAGCTGAAAAATGTTCCAATACCGAATTAGTAGACATGTAGGACTAGAACTAGGACAAAGAAACATATTATAGATAGCACATTTTTAGTTATTATTATTTATTTTTTATTATTGATATTGATTGGTAGTAAATAAATATTATGATTAGGTACACTAATCCAATTTAAGCAACCATTGGTCGATTGCCCTTCATCATTATCAGATCACTGCCGTATGTAGTACTATGTATAGGTCGTGTCAGTAAGTCTGTCTCTAAAAATGTATGTATAACTTGCTGTAAGCACTTTATGATAACACATTCTACTAACGAAATCGTAAAAATTCCATCTGACAGCTGAATTGAGTTATGTTATTATTAGTTAGATCTATATGTATCTGTTTGGCAATAATATGCAGGAGAGTAGTTGTCTTTCAATTAGTTCTGTGCACACAGACGTGTATAATTGTTTGTTTAATGATATGAATTTGGTATCTGTATCTATTTCCACAGTCTAACATCTAGCAACCATTTCAAACTAGAATCTTGAGATTCTTTTTCGTTGTTCTATTAGATAAAGTGGTAGTGTTGGTCGTTAGTTTTAGTTTAAGGAAACTAAAAGGAGCTGAAAATAACATCATCGCTAGGTATTCAACTTTTAGCCCAACTCTAGGTTCTAGCTTAAGTGCTTAAAAATCCTATCTTACTTTTATCATTAGTACTTAGTAGTCTACAATTCATTCTTGGTCTCTAGCAATGCGTATTATGCTAAAAATTTAAAAATTTGTTTTCCTCACTCTTACTATTAATAGGCTTGCTTGATACATGCCATGTACCTGCCGTATCCAAGAAATGAGAAATCTCATCTTGATTTCGGAAACAGGTTTTATTATTTCCTGTCCATTTCCTATACAGAACTGAATCTGAAGAATTACTGATGATTTCAATTGTGCAGTGTGTGTTCTGGGTATACTGTGTAGTGTATACAGCCAGGTTTCGCAGAGTATCCTCAGTCTCAGTTTCATTTTGAGAACATTATATTGTTTGGTTTAGTGGATTTATAGTATGATTTTTGTTGCTGATATCTTTGATCTTATAAAGATTTGGTTGGATGAAAGTTGGAGCAAATTTCTTGCTTAGTAAATGTTAAAAACATGAGCGGACGGACGTGATGGAAGCAGAGTTGAGGAACCGTGCCAAAGACTTCTAAAGTCTTAGACTGATCTGATCATTGGTTTACTGGTTGGGGAAAACAAGTTCCACAGGTGTCGAGTCGAGTTCATTTTGATTTGATGGTTTGCTGCTTGTTCGCTCAATGTGTTTAAGGCTCTCAGTTGCACTCAAATGTGTTCAATTAGATTTAGGTGGTATGATTCCTAAGATGTTAGTTCTAGCAGGCAAGACAAAACTTAAATTCAACTTCGAGAATGAAATGAATGGAATGTTTATTGTAAAAATTCTGTCTGCCTACTGACTGCAGCCTGCCGCTATATAGTATACATATCTATTATGCATTATGCATGTCAGCTAGCAGAGTTTTCGCAACTTCAAAGTCCCAGTCTCGTCTCACTCTCCCAAACTCCCAACTCCCATGCCCGAGTCTTAGCAATCCACTGCTATCAGTCATACTAGACCAGACCACATTCACATAATCCAATTAATATATATCTTATCGTGAGAAAGAAAAAAGTGAAATTAAATCGAACTGTGTTGTTCGGCTTGTATAGTGAATCAGCTTCATTTCTACCCTGACAGAGCAAATAAAACATGTTGCAGGGGCAGAAGTATTTAGTAATTGTTTATTTTGTCAATATTCTCAGTTTTACGGGTTTCAAAGGTTGAGCAGGTCGTAAGGCTGCACCCAGTGTATCTCCAATGGCCTTTTAATTTATGGCCTGCAACGATTTATATCAGACCATATTCAACGTTAAAATTGAAAATTGAGACCCTGAAGAAATATTATACTTATGCCAACTTGAAAAGAGATATAATATAATAGCCCGGTGTTGCCCCTTGCCCCAGTTCTGGTGTCTCTGTCAGTCAGTATTTATGTCTACTATGCGGGCTTTTTGTCTTCAGCTTACAGCGACAATTCTATTTTAGCCATGCAGTATAGTAGTGTCATTGTTCAATAAAAAAGTCTTATTTATCCACTTATAAAATCCTACAATAACAATTCGAAACATATTCCCTATTATCCCTATATCCGTCAATACTATTTTCAAAAACCCATTAAAACATACATTATAATGAATAACTAATATGTTGGCATTGACTTGCTGACAACCATTGAAACAAATATTCTGTATAAGCCAGAAAGACGGACAACGGAGAGGGTTGACAAGTTAGTTAGTATATAATGCATTTATAATTTATATATCCATTTCATCATTTCTTGTTACGTCTACATTTGTTTTTATGCCATGTTTGACAATTTTCACGGTGGTTGGTAGCGTAGCGTGCCTTGTCTATGTTTCCCAGACTTTAATATTCTACGTCTACTGGTCTACTCAAAAAATAAAACTGGCAATATTTTATTAAAGCCCTTCCTTTTAAGCCCGTCTGGTTGTTAGCCTACGTGGCTTATTTTAGTTATTTTCTGACGTACGCAGGCTTACTCATTTAGTCAAGTCCGAGATTTGGTACCTACTATGAGTAAGCCTATTCTATTACGCTAGCCTCGGATGTACATAGAGAATGCATACATAAAAATATCGCAGTAAAATATTTGTGAAACCTCTCTCATCTCACAACAACAGTGAGAATGAGAAAAGTCCAGAATGTGGAAATGAATGGTGTACTGATAGTATTGAAAATGGAATAGGGTACCTATAGAGTACCTACTAAATTGGTGAAGCATAAAATTATTGGAGCTATTACTAGCTATAAGTAATTAGGTAGCTTCAATGGTATATATAATATAGCGATATATAGGTAGTTAAGATTCTAATTACATACATCACAGAGTACAAGCAAGGAGGCTTGTTTTTTGGAAGTATAGAACACTGGAAGTTGAAAATCGTGAGAATAAATAACATTTCGGAAAATTACCTAACCCTTAGTATTTATAGGTCACCAATAATCTAGTGCAATCGATTCTACAATTTAAGTATACTATTTCAATATAATTTTTAATCTGACCAAGCAACTCAACAATTTTGACATCGTTTTATGCAAGTATAAACATAAACATTTCGTCAAAATAGTGACTAGTATTATCTTAAGGCTTTGGTGCATACGTTTTGGAAATCTCAGATGACTATCAAAATACACGTCTGCCATTTTCTGCATTTGTTTCAAAATCTCAAAAAGTTCTCATCC
>JABASH010003682.1:0-15836 GCA_019776445.1 Tomocerus maximus | reverse complement strand
GTGTAAGTAGTGCGGAACTTCTTATTCTAAATTCTTGTTACCAGGCATGCGCGGAAGTTTAACATATTTCAACAGATTCAACACCTACTAGCATAGCACATGTGCTAGGCTTCAGCTAGTAATCAATACTAAACTAAAAACTCACCCTGAAAAAAAGTAAATGAACCTAATGAAATAATCTTTTAATTTTCTAGGGACTGACGTTTCAAAAAATTCAACATGTTATCACATCAGTGGATTGCCAACCAATGTTTGATGGAGGGATATTGATTAATGTACTTGGGCAACTGAAAGTAAGTAGTAAAAAGATATAATTGCTCTAAAGGATAGATAATTTTACATGACTCATGGCTATTATACATAACCCTTTACTAGTACTTTACTTACAATGTTGCAAAGCAATTTAAGTTAGTTGTGTGTTTATAATCAATTACATTTTTGTAATCATCAAACTAATTTCTAATTTGTTTTCTAGACTGACGACGACCCGCCTCATACATTTTCCCAAACTTTTGTTTTGAAGACATCAGAAGGAGCTTTCTTTTGTCAACACGACATTTTCAGACTTGGAATCCACAACACAATGTAATTTCAATTGCTATTCGTCAGTTTTGGCAAATAATAAATGTTCAGTGACAAACAACTACTTCATGCTGTCAGCAATAAACTGCTTTTTGGCTTAGGTACTGTAACTTATTACATAATGTGAATTTATCAATCGAAACATTTGAAAATGCGAATTTGGTTCGTTTAATGTATAAATAAGTATCTCGCGACTCAAAAATGTAAATAATATTACCTTGTAAGGACTAAGGACTGTTTAGTAATGGAGTTTATTAATCCACTTGCCAATGGCGTATTCCATAAACATATGAATGCAAGAATTAATTAGCAAATGACCAATAAAAACTCATTTCCTGTGTGATAAATCAGTTCCTGTTGCATCTTTGATCATCATTTAAAATAATATCTACTTTTTTTGCTAATCTTAAAAATGCTTTTAAAGTATCTATATACTTATTAATATCGAACCCCTCATTTTTATTATTTAAATTATTGTACTTTATTGGACAAACATATAATGTAGGAATCATTGCACCTAATGCATTGTGAAATTAACTAAGTAACAGTAAATTGTAAGTCTCAAAGGTATCATTATTTAAATTGTTTCCGTTATATTTCATTTATTTTGAGAGGTTAGGCGTATTAAGAAGACATATTCAGTATTTTTACTGCACTTCACTTTGAATCTGCTGAGGTCATTTATTACTCATGATTATAATAACTAGCAACTCTTCAGAAAACGCTGCACCTTCAGCGTCTTGAGTTCTATCCTTGTCTAACCAGCACATTTACTTGATTTGCTCAGTAGAGACAGTATAGGTCTATTATTTGCTCATCCTTTGGGACAAATGCCTGGAGGCTAGAGTACCTACTATAAGTTATATGCACATCTAAGAAGAATCACAGTTCAAGTTGCATTGAGGGAGACGCAAGCGCTTGTGGAACAGTTGACTGTGAGTTGCCGTTGCCGACGGCTGTCAAGAGTGGAATGTGTTTCAGTTGAACCCGCTACGCAGAGGAGAAACAATGTGCCTTTACAAGTTCTATTTCAAGTTGCCAAAACTTACATTCCGTGAAATTTCATCGAGAACCAGACTAAAAGACTGAACTGGGACCATGAAAAGTTTCCTGAAAAGGATATTCAATTTCATCTTGTGAAAAAGGTAAATCCACATTAATTCATCAATGTTTACATTCAAGCTACATACTACTGACTACATATACTGGGGCTGATTGTGAATTTATTTTCGCACAATCTCTTTCTAATATTAATAGTTTTACTTAGTTTGCAATTTATATTTTAATGTACTAAAAGTACAGGAAAAGTTCTTGATGATTTGTTTTTGTATTTACAAGCTAGTTTAACTCATTGCATAAATACTGGAAAACTACAAAAAGTTCATTTTATTAATTTTCTGATTGATTTTATATAATTATTTATTATATTATGTCTTATTAATGTTCATGTGCTATGCAATATGTATGCATGTTGTCATTTATACTTACATGTAGATACAAAGCTTGTAAAGTAAAGCAGATTTTAGGCAAGTGATTAGCGTGTCATTTTTGTAAATTGTTTTATAGACTCAGTTAAAATGGTTTAATGTGTTTTTATACTCTTCTGAAGCATTATGATAGAGAAGAGCTCTGACATTAAAGTAATAAGTATTACATCCAAGCCAAATTTTCATACACATATAAACACAACCGTTCATGTGTTGTAGACGCATATTTTCTAATTATATATACATGTGAATTCACTACTGGACAAATTAGTAAAGGGCAATGACTGTTGTGAATCTATTTGTAAAACTTCGCAACAACAAACTTCTTAGTATAATTCTAATTCATACATGCTAAAAACCTAATAAGACTTCTCATGATGTGATATTTTCAACTTCGCGAATATAACAAAATCTGATGATTTAATATAGTACTACACAATTTGCTCTGGGTTTCCTGATATAAACTATGTAAATAGCAAATAATATATATGTTTATTTTATATTGCTTGAAGAAACCTATAATAAGTACATGAAAAAAATCTGTGTAGACTGTAGACACTATGCGACGTACTCTTATTCTCTCGAAGAAATGTTTCCAGTTTTGAAAACAATTATACTTAATACGTAATAACGTTTTTGCTAAAGTTAGTATGTTCTCTAGTGTCACATAGTCACATTCTGCATACAGGAACGTAGCGACGAACTTGTGTATTGTAGTGTTATAGTTATGTAACTATTTATAGGATTTACTTTTTTTTGATTACTATACACCTGAACTCTAATATGCAGATAATTCATGTTGTGTTTTTATGGATAGCCCAATTTTACTGAGTTAGTATAATATTAGGATAGTATTGTAGTTCTTAAAAATAAGTAAATAAGTACACGGGTATCTAAAAAAATACCATATTCATGTGTAACCAAACATACAATAGTGTATTTATTATAGTTTTGAGTTGCGTTCGTCGATTTTGTGTGATAGAATAGAGCCGAAGTGTATGTAGAGCCGTATAAATATAGAAAGGTGCTAACAAAGATCGAATTGCATTATGTGTAAACGATGTTCGCTATCATTGCTAATATTATCTGTAGTAAGTATCGGAACGCGCCACAACTACTAATACAGAGTAAGAATATATTTTATGCATTAACTTTCCAGAGTCGTATGAACCATGGTTCACAAATGTGCTTGAGGAGATCTGTGCACCTATGCTAGAACTCGAACCTTGAAACATACTAAATGGTATTGTGAACAAATAATGAATAATAATATTCATACACGTATCCATTCTTTGCGATATGCAAAGAGAGTGGTTCATTTCATACATATATCACAGTCCTATACAAAAGATCTATATGCATGAACATTTATTCATGTTTCATGATTGTACTTGTAGGTTGCTTATATAACTATGAGTTGGGTATGCTGGGTAGGTATGGCAAATTATCCCTCAAGTAATTTTCTAACGAAAACCCTGGATTATGCATCTGCTGTTGTATCATCTGCATGAGATGAGATTACCATTTTATTACATTGTAATAATCATTGTAATGTATGTCATGTGTATGCTTTAAATGTTTATATGTGCAGGTAGTTTGCATGTGATATGTAAAAAAGCACTTACCTGTGTTAGTGGTTAGCATTGACTACTTTTCTGTACGTTGTACGTTTTGTATGTTATTTAAGTCAAAGTGGGGTATCTGGTGTTACATACATGAAGATTTACCTGGACCAGGTGTATCTAAAGTATCTTTTTAAGCACACATTAAGCATGCAGAAGAAAGTTTGCAGTGTTATTGCATTGCACGTACTATATAAAAACATATACCGGACTGAACTGATTGTAAGTTTTAGTCAACTCAAGGTTATATGAAGCCGGCGGAGAATTTTTGTCACGTTTATTCACCGCGATTTACTAATACGTGATGCCCATGATCAACGATTACGAATACGATTAGCCATTAAGTTAAGCAAGTTAATCCAAGAGTTAAATGTTAAGCCCCTTTTCTTTACGTTACTACAGACAGTGCTCTGCGGGGACTTCACGCATGGTGGTAGTCTTGTTGAAAAATCTCTGGCTCGGCTTGTCTTGATTAAGCTTTACTTAACACTAACACAGAGTTTGCTTCACTTACGTATTACTACTTGAACACACTTAATAGCCTGCCTATTGTAAGTAGCATCACATAAAATTTACTGTCTAATTCACTTGCCCATTGCGTGCTTAACTATGTCATGAATTCACAATCGGCTCATTTAGCTGAAATGTCTTTAATGTTCAGACGATAAGACTACAAACGACACAAATTATTTTGTTTATTCTCACAAGTCATGTAAGAGATTTTCTTGTTCCATAAAGAACGGTCATTAACGCCATATCACCACTGTGCTTCTAAACGCATGTTGTTGACACCGTAGCAGACAACGACAACTATGCTCCGTTTATAAATCAGTTTTATTTCCAGATCTGTTTTCTTCCTTCTGTATAGGGATAAACAGGAAAGAAACTAATTTATTATGTAATGCAATATGCATGCACGTAAACATACTTTATGTATCTCATGCAACACATTTTGTTCATTCCCTTTTCATTTTCAACTTGGTTTAATAGTACTTTTGATTATGCAAATTAAAACTCTTGAGCAAATACTACTGTAGTATACTTGTCTACTAATATTTTCACTGAAGGTTTTATATCCATCCGGAACCTGGAAATGGAGAAAGTTAACATTGCATCATTAAATGTTTTAATTTGGTACTAAAATTTTGTGAATCTAAACGAGAGGTTGAGAATAAAGATTAGGCACTATGTAATATATTACATACACAATGATACACAACGATTTACGCTATTCCGTTTATATAGGTAGTTAAAAGTTTTTATTGCAAACTTTGCTGGTAAACTCTTGATTTTAAATAACTTTGCTGAATTAATTTATTATGATGAAATTTTATTTTTTAAACCATATAAGTATTCTGCAAGTTTTCTTAGGCAAGCGGAAAGTGGACTGACATAAAGTAAAGTATGGCAAGAATTTGTATCCGTTTCATTAAGCCTGTGGCTGGGGAACGTGGGAAACGGAAAGTCATTCATTTCATTACAGTTCAGATAAAGGAATCAAATACAGGGCAAGTAGTTTTCTTTTCACTCTGGTTTTAACGTGACTGGTTTATTTGTAGGAGCCTCTGTATTACTATACTTAATAAAACGTAAACTCATCGTGGCAATCTAAGACAATTGCTCAACTTAGATATATTTCTTACTTACGAACAATCTACTTTATCTACATGTGTGCTGAAAATCTGCGTAATACTTGTAAAACTAATCCTTACTACACAAAATGCAAATATGCATAGAGCGAACGGGAATTAAGTTTGTTATTTACACACATTATACATAAATATATAGCAATAAACAATTAAGTGATTCTTTATGTTTTCCTTAATGCAATTCTACAAAGGGACAGCCCTAACCTACCGAAATGTTTGTCATTATGATGTAGCGAGGCAGGATTAACAATCATGGAATGGAGCTGAATTTTCAATGGTCTAATACTGTGACTTAAATAATAAGGATGAAATTACCTCCTTTGTATATTGAGATTATAATGCTAAGCATACTGATTACTGTATTTCCTTTTTAGGGAAACGTATAATAATTTTCCATCATTGCATTGTCATCCGACCTTCAAAGTTATTGCCATGCGGGTGTTGTCTCTTTTGTAGTTTTATGCTAAACCTTTCGTTTCAATGTCACAGTGTGCTCTATTGCAGTAAATGTAGAATTAACTAGTAAACTACAAATACTGAACCGAGTGTGCATATTTACATTTAGTATGTACTAACTTTATTTATGGGGGAGTATTTTTTGAGTGAGTTTAGAATTATTTCATGTCAGGTAGCTGTCATTTTGATTATTATTGTCATCTCTGGTGAATACGCAACCTTTTAGATAATATTCATTTGAAAATATGCACTAAAAACTCTGCACTTGATTTGTTTTGGTTTTACTTTTCTGTCAAATAGAGTTACAATTACAATAGATAGAATGTTTGGGATTGCAATGTTTGATGGTTAAAATAGCAGTAGTGATTTTCCTTCTATTCATTTTACTGAATATAATTTCAGTCTGATACTACAACATGTATATTACTACTAAATTATTAGTGTACTGGTCATACTAGATCATTCTGCCTTCACAATTGCCTGTTTTTAGCGGAAGAATATAATAGGATGTATTTAATTGCAACAAACATGTGTGGTGTTTATTTTTAACCCATAATACCTAAGACAAGTAGCCTTTTCCGCCTTATTAAGTCTAAGTAACCATGTATAATGGATCTTGCCTCTACTAGTAGTGTTTGTTGTGGGCTGTAGTAGTAACAAATAGCCTGTTAGCGACACACTGTCGCACTTTTTCTTTTCAATACGAGCAAGATATTTATGTCTACTTTAAAACACGTTAATAAGTTGCTACACAACTCATTTGTCGTCGACTCCTTTTTCCAGCTTGTAACACAGTGGTCCATAAAGGCTTTGAACTCCAATTCTCAGCCTACGTCTGGTCTAGTAGTCTACAAAACTGTTCCGACTTTCTGTCTTCTTTTTCCGTTGACATTGCTATAGTGCGCCGTGTGTGATATGTTATGTTGTGTAGACACTTAGCTATGGATTAAATGGACACATGGCATGCTATTTATTGCCTCTTCATTATAAGAAGTAGATATTGTTATCTGCTGGTATGTAGGTATGTATTATTATGGTTTCATTATTGTCGACTGTGACACACATGAAGGTATACCTCGACTACTTTGTTAATGGAGCATCATAGATATTCTCTATCTATTTCTTACCAAGCAGATAGATATATGCGGAGAACATAATAGGGGGATAAAATATATTACCAATTACTATACAATATAACTGAGACATAAAAGGACTTTCATAAGTCAAAGTAAGAACCGCTGCGTTGTTGGCTACGATTCTGTCGTACTTATCTTTGGAATTAGAACACGTAGGTAAAGCAAGAGCAACTATAGGTGGTGTTCTCCATATCCGGGGTGTCTACAAAAGTTCTTTTCCTGTTTGGTTTCAGATGTTTCTTTCATTCACAGCAGTACAGAGTATATTTAGCTCACACACATGTAGCAGAAAAGTGTACCTACCTATAAGTACTCATTGTGTATTATTTACATTTATGTTGCAGAATAATACACTATTTGTCTCCAAGCTGAGAATTTCACAGTAGTAAACGTAATTTTTGGCTTAAACTGTATATTGGGCTATGTTATGTTCACTGTTTACAAATATTTATGTACCTCTCACACCTATAAATACCGACGATGTAGTTATATTCAAGCCCAATGCGAATGCAAGTAATATTATTACTTTATTAAAGGGTTGTTATATGTTTGTACATATATAATTAATATTTTCCTTAGAAGACTAAGGCAAAGGCATGAAGGGACTCTGTCTAAGGGGAGACTCCTCTGGTTTCATTTTACTAGAGTGTGACTGAACGGGAATTGTCAAGATAGAAATTAGTCAGCAATGTGGATTTCCTTTTTCTCTAAGCTGGTTAAAATTAAACAGCTAGATAGAAAGTGACAATGTGTAATGTAAAAATCCCTTCTGTCACAGTCTGCATGAGACATGCCCAGCCCTTCGCATAACTGTGCGAACTAAAATATCTATTCATGAAAGAAGCCAGAATTATGACTCGGTACTTGTCATGTAGTTGTGAATTACTAATTTGTGTGCTGATAAATAATTGCACATACCTACATTCATACAAAAGGATGTAAGTGATGTTATTTAAATATCTACTACAACGCACATTTACTTCTGTCTCTGACTAGTTAGTCTTTCTGTCTTCCGTGTAATCAGCATGCTCTGAAGCATCTTGTAATTGCAATGTGATTCATAGCAGCAAAAAGGCTTTGACGTTGCGTTGTCGTTTAGTAACTTATTCAGTACACCCATTCAGAAATTTTGAGTCACAGCCATGTGTTACTTTTTTGGCTTCTCATTTCAAGCACAGTCCTATCTCCAACATGTGTGTGAATGTATGGACGATAAAATACGTGGATGAAGATATGTTCTTTCTCGTTTGTTGTCATTTTTGTAAAAAAATCTTACAATAAATTTTTCTTTGTTGCATGCATATAAAATTAGATTGCTGTTTATGAAATGATAAAGAAAGATTTTGGGAGTTTGTGACAAACAAATAATTGTATCTAATCGCGTGAACTGTCATGAAAGAGTAATGTAGATGTTATCCCGTGTCCATGATATAGACCACGTCAAATGTAATTAAATTCCTGAATCTGAGTCAAGTAGGTAAACACATGTTTTATAGAAGTGGAACTTGGCCTTTTCAATCTTTCAGTAGTCTCAATAGTTTATCTTGTCTACTCAACTGTGATAATGACCACATATGAATGGAATGTGAGAGTGATGTGAAAAATGCAACAATTATTTCACTCGACTAATGAGCAAAAATAGCATTGACTCATACATTAATTTCCCCGTGCGTGGTCACATTTAATTAATGATTAGTATAAATTATACCTTGTCCGTATCTCTACTCCTTTACACGCTGCTCGAGTATAAAGAAGTTACGGTTATGTTTTCATCATCATTGTACCTAATTAAAATGAGCATAAATGTAAATCAGTAAATTATACCTATCGGTTCATTCAATGTATTACGAAATGCTTTGAAGCAAAATACATTAAGAATAATAATTTAGTTTTGACTCGCACTGTTGCACTATACTGGTAAATAAAGGAAGACAAGATAAACGGTTGTTTTCATCTTCATCCCACCAGACACCAATCCTCCCGCCTAGCCTCCAGCCTAAAAATCCAGTCTCACTTAAATCTTGTTCTTGTGACCGTTTTCTCTAGACTGGCTTATACTAACATGGATACTGATATTGTAATGTAAGCTGGTTTTGTCCTACTCCATTCTACATTTTAGTTGACCCAAGAAAAACTTAAACCAGTGCTAGTCTTTCATCTGTTAGTGTATTAAAACAAAATACAATAGCAAGGCAAGGCTAGAGCCTTTGTTTTACACAAAATTCTAAATACTAAGTAATCTGCAGTGTAGAATGATAACAATTCTGCATAAGTCAAGACAAAAAGTTGTCCTTGTAATCGTTATTCGTAATGTACATATAATAAGCCGGTAAGCGATAGCAATTCCCACTTTTTGCCATTCTATTTGGACACTGGTAAACGAAATGCCGAGCCACAAATACTTATTCATTTCGTGGATGTCAAATACAAAATTCTTTCTTCAACAATGGCAAGTAAAAAGCTAGATATGATATGATGCATATAATATCAAAGATGTAATATATACCCCATGATATGCCTTAAACCATGCATGTCAGATAGATACATAATATAAATGTATATTGCGCCGCATGCTGCATCGTATTTGATTAATCTGTGGCACTTTAATTTGTAACAACACAGCTATACATCCATCTCTTCAATGTCAGCAAGAATGTTAATGACAACTGAAAGCATTGCTTAATGCAATGTCAAAAAAGGTAGCTAAAAGTGATTTATCTTTTGTTGGTAGTTCAATTGAAGCGTTGATAAACCTTTGTGAGTACAATTTTTCATGGAAATTGCTTTCTGCGATAATAATTTTTATATAAAAAATCACTTTAAAGTATGTATTTGCGTGATAGGCAAATAGTTAGGTCGTTTTGGAGTTGTGTTTACTTTGCTGTATCTGCACAGATGTTATTCTAGAATAAATTTGGTTGTGTAGGTTGTAGATATGGATTTTTATATTCAACCGTCATTTTGTTCGTTTTAGTCTTCCTTATCTTTCCATACATGTTTATCCAGTTGTGTCTTGACCTTAAACTCAACGCTCTCTTTTGATATTATATAACTAAGTACACAGACACACACGACATGTACGCTGTACTGAAATACAATTCTAGTGGTATTGCAGGCAATGCAAACAAGCAGAGGTTGTTATTTGTACTTACCCAGTGCATTGCATTTTACATTGTGTTATTCTGTAGCATTTTATTATTCTATCGTTTGCACTAAATGTCAAACAGTGAGGGAGGAAAGTGACATGGCATACTGCATTATGTATGCACTTTAGTATGACAGAAAGCTGATATGCTAAAAGCTTGCACTTTTCATTCCTCGCATCTGCAGGGCAATGAGACAGAAAGAAAGGAATTTATAAATATGGTTCGTATCGTAAGAGTAAATCTCTTATGCTTATTGTATTAATACATAGAAATTAATAATTCAAGATCAATTTCCACACACGGCAAAATGGAATGCAGTGCTATTGGAATAATGCATCTCGTTCGTACACTGGCAATTGCTATGCATGCATGATTTGATATTTATAGATGGGATATTTTGCAGTGTAAGTCCCATCTTTTAAAGAAGCCTGGGATATAATAGAATGTCTATGTAGGCTTCTATAAAATTATTATCACAGAACACGCAATAATATATCCTTTATTTAGTATCATCCTTTTCTTTCTCACATGCCATCACCTGTGGAGATATCTTTGAATGTTTACATTAGCCAGGACAGTTTGATTGAATGAAATGAGCCGAGCAAAGCTATAGACAGGCATAGTAAATAAGAGATTTGTACTGTGACATGCCCTTCGCCTTCCTCAAGTCACACCCTGAATATGAACTTAAAGAACATCTCATTTCAATAGCCCAAAGCAATTTGACTCTTCGCTTCACTTTCAACTTGTGTGTCTGTCCTCTCACCTGAACATTAAGATTAGTATGCTAAGTTTATGACCCATTATTGGCTTTTGAAACTACGCGGGACGGAACTGGGAATTTGTGTTGTAAAAATTCACACAGATACACAGACTAAGATTCTTCATGAACTTACATCTGCATGTACAGCGCATTATAATCATACAATCTAAGTTTGTTTTACAACAGAAACAAAATTGTTCTATAGGTAGCTTAGGCGGTGTGGGTGATCCTTATGCATAGTTATAAGAAATGTAGAAAGAAGATTTTAATGTTTTTTTGCTGATGTTTCTCAATATATGTGCTACATCTTTCTTAGTGTTGGTTTGAAAAGAAAAATCGCAATCATCCATTTAGATTCACATTTACACTTGTGTATTGTGCTTGAACAGGGTGCATGAAAAGATATTGTTGTAGTTAAGACTGTCTGCAACTTACCAACTGCAGGATGCATTGTATTCTAGTGGGGTGGTCGTAAAATTAGCCAAAATAAGATAGGCAGTTAATTAGTTAGGCTCACGCATTTTGTGGAAGACAACCTACGGCTCGTGTTAGAAAGAACACGACTGTTTTTTTTAACTATTATGGTGTGTGCCAATACTATTACATTCTGTGTATTGTGTCTGCAGTGATGAAGATGTCCTTTCCTTTACCTTCCCAGGTACTTTACTCCTGTAGCAAGCACAGATCTTTCACTGGCCCAGGTGATGGGGTCTTCTAGAGTATAATAATAATACAACTACCTAAATATTGCACGCTGTTAGTACTTCATGTGCAACAATTCACAGTCAACCCATCTTGAGGTTTAGTACTGCTAGGAATTTCTCGAAAAGGTCTACGAGGTTCAATAGAATTAGAATCCCATTCAATTGAGAGGTACCTGCTATACTGAACAAGAGAGACTGTGGCAACGTAAATAAACTCGGCGAATAGAACAGGTGTACGTTAATGGGATGTCTACAGGTAGGTGCTTATTTATTTGTTCCTATATACCTTTTGTGTGTAAGACTATTTACACATTGCATACAGCAGTAATTGTAATGGCAAAAACTTTAGTGCAGTTGCACAAGTTTATTCTTTTTGAGCATTTAAAAATACAGTAGCTGTTTACAAGCAAGCTAAATTAACCTACAATACTATGGCAGAGTATATCTATTTAGTATTTACCTGCACTACTTCTGTTATTACTCTGAAAAACTAACCCATACTTCATTACTATTAATGTCTTTGTAACTCATTTTTGTTCGTCTTAATTTTGCAGAGTTTATAGTACAGCGTGCTATGTATACGGAATTACAAATTACGTTTATGTAGTACAGGGCAGACATTTACAATAGATGTAGCGATTCCCTTTGAGTTCTGAGTGTAATGTAAGTTCATGTGTACTCGGTATTCATAATAATACAAATGACAGCTACATAATAATACGTAGATAAAAAATGAATACAATCTGAGCAACAGTAGTTGTCTTGTGTTAGCAATTGTACTGTCGGATGTTTCTACTTTAGAGAAAGAGATGGGGAAAAGGCTGCCTTAATATTCTATTACACATCGCATACCAAAAGGAGACTAGGCCCAACAAAGCAAGATTTAGTTTAAGCTCGTCTTTTATTTTCTTCTGCATTCTAGGATGGTCATGGAGTGGTGGTCAGTGGTCAGTGAGTAGTGACAAGACCAAAAGATATCTTTCTGAAGTGTATCCCATTATAAGGAATGGATGGACCTCAGACAAAAACATTAAATAATATTGTCTATCTGTGTATAGATGCACTACTAAAGGGTTTACTATACTTGATCGTGTATATTAGCATTTAGCACAGATATGTATTAGTCATTCTTATACACTGTACGAACGAATGTATGACTAACTGGCTGAAGGAGATGAGAAACGCGGATTTCTTTTCTTTCGCCTAAATTCATAAATAAGGTTGTATGACTGTATGATATGTTGATATTCCACTTCCAGCAAACTCAGTCGTAGGTTGGAAGATTATTATCCTATCCTTATGGCTTGTTTCGCTAATACTACTGTACATTTATATTCTTGCACTTTTCAGTATAATTCTGCTGATTCTACCTACTGCCGAATGTATTTCACCTACCCAAAGCACTGCGTTCAGGCAACCGAGCTTTACCGTACCAGTTTTCTTTCTAAGTATTTTTTATCTTAATGTATGTTTGTAAGTGTAGTGCTGAACCAAATTAAATAACCAAGAGAGAGGTACCTGTTCTGTTTGTTTTGTTATGGTGTTTCAATTAAGTTCCTACTTTTAGCTCCACAGGAATGCCAAACTAATGAAATTCTGCATATTGACCTTATCTGGTGATCTTAGTACATGTCTTAATGTATTTTACAAAGTATAAATTGTATTTTGTTGTTATCTAAACCGTAGCTGTAGCGTGCATAATAAATTATACGCATCCATACTATAGGTAGGTGCATTTCGTGCAAAGTACAAAAACGATAACCAATATTATGTAATGTAACAGTGTGCTAAAGTGCAATGTTATGGCTGAAATGTAACGCTTTAAACCGTTTACGCTTTCTTCTAAGATTTGAAGACCTATTGTTGGTATGTGTATACCTTGTAGGTAAAATAATGTGTACTGTATGAACTTTGTTTTATAAATACTACATCGCACCGTATAATATTTGCACCTAGAGGTATGAAGATGATGAGGGGATTTTTATGTATGTTTGCACATATTATGCACATTGGTCTATGTACAAATAGACAAAAATATGTTCCTATTCGCAAACCACAGTGGACATAGAATACTACTATTTGTATATAGAGATGGTTGATGATAGCTGATGATATATGCTTTGCGGTCTGGCTTGGTTTGGAATTGCGTTGGTATGTTGATGTTAGCAGTGCCGTTTGGTGTTGCGTTGAAAAAGAAGATGAGGAGGAAGGTTCGTTAATTCCTACAGGTTGAGTTTACCTTTGCTACGTAGAATAAAAGTTAAAGCTAATCGTAGTAGGCTAAGGCAAGCGGAATCAGACGAGGCAGACAGAGCCACAGGTAGGTAGGCTGTCTTCTTATAAAAGTTGTAAATGTTGTATGTAATGTACTACTCTGTATTCCTGTATTGCAGTAATGTAAGTGGTTTGTAGTAGTCAGTCAGGTGGGCATATATGCATTTGCACCACTACATACAATCAAGTGTAGGTTTCTACTAGCGTTAAGAAAAGCAGAGGTTCATTGTCCGGGAGATTTTTTGACTGGGTTAGTTGAGCTTAGCTAGATGCCTTGCTTTCCTTACTCATTTCTTATATTCTAACTATATAGGCCTTAACATTAACACTGTTACTCTATAGATGTATTTAAACTGTTATATTATGGTGTCTGATCATAAGAACTGCACAAACACAACTAATACTTAATGACAATACTGTTTAAAATGTACATAAATGCTGTATAGGGGGATTAGTGCACTAGAATATTTTACATTATGCGTGCAGTACATTATTATGACTATATTATAAATGATGTTTGCATTGACTGCTTGGTGTGGTTATATGTAAGTGTTGTGAGTACAGAAGTTGAGTGAGAGAAAGAAAAGTACCGTGTTCAACATTTTAAATGGCATAGCTGAATATTTCATGAATGATAAAAAGTGGTAATGTTATTGGTGACTTCTCTGCTGAATGAAAGGTATGCGGAGTTTTAATCTATGGACAGAGTTGTCTTGCCAAGTGCTTTAGTTTACTTTAAAGATCATTAGAACCAGAGCGCAGATCTAAGTGCCTGGCAAGGCGAGGCAAAAGCAGGAAGGATTAACAATCATACTAAATAAGATGAGACACTTACGTATGCTTTGCAATCCAAGTTTTTCATACTTGATATTATGATACGGGAATATCAGCTATGAGAAATAGAATAGGGGGACATGTAAGGTTATATTATTGTCTGCCTTCAAGCACTACACTTTTCCTTATTGGAAATAAGAGTTTAGCATTTTATTATGTCATAAAAGTTGTGCTTATATGCACATAGAGCTAAACATAGACAATTCTCTGCTTACACACTACATATGACAGAATTTATATTAGTTTGGTATTTAAATATCTTATTCTCATTATTATAAGGAAATGACTGGGGAGGAAAAGCTGAAACAAATCTTTTAGAGAACATCTCAAAGCAACCAAAGCAATGAAAAAAAGAAGAAAGGGTTGAGATTATAGTCCTGCTGTAGCACATGCGAATTGTTAGCTATAATATATAGTCTAAAATATTAGAATCTTCTTAGCGAATCAATTCATTTACAACTTTAAATCAAATGCATGTAAAGTCAGATACGCAGTCAGAAGGAAACGCACAAAGAATTGAAATTGAAAAGTAGACTCAGCAATTTATATGCAGGAAAGCCTATCCTGTATTGCTGCACTTACCATAAGATAAAAACGAAGTGAAGTTTAATCAATGCGAGTGCAATTTCTGGTTCTACTCTGCATCAAGCATTCAAATTGCGTAACGCTAAGTAAACTGTAGATTGAAGACTCCAAAAAAATGGAAATTGAGATGCACACCCAGTCACACTTGGACACAGATTTGGTACCTAAGTGCTTAGCATAACGAAAAATATTATTTTTCCATTTCCTAATTCAAAAACTCTGGAATACTGAGTAACTACATTTTTACTATTTTTTCATTGTCCATCGCTAATCCCAAGAATTTATTATCTGTCCTACTGCAAATAGTCAGATGTTAGGGTGTTCCTTTGGCATACGCTTTTGGCATTTTTTGAAAAAAAGACTTTTTGGCATATAATTTTATAAAAACATAAAATTCAAATTAGTCAAAACATGAGTTATCTGGTGCATAAAAGAAGTTATAACTTATCCGCTATACATGTAGTATACATCCATTCTGAATAGCTCATTTTTGAACGATTTTTATCAATTTTTGTCAGAACACGGTCATATACTAGTGGGAGCCTATTTGGTCATTGAGCCGGGTATTGTACCCATGTTCTCAGAATGAGTCCAAAAC
>JABASH010003681.1:0-15838 GCA_019776445.1 Tomocerus maximus | reverse complement strand
CGGGTCTTCACCTCCTTGGGGCGGGTCTTTTCCTTTGTTCGGGTCTTCACCTCCTTGGGGCGGGTCTTTTCCTTTGTCCGGGTCTTCACCTCCTTGGGGCGGGTCTTTTCCTTTGTTCGGGTCTTCACCTCCTTCACAAATCCAGGAAAAATTATTCAACAGTGACAAAGGCACGGATATTTAATTGATTTAAATATTAGCTAAAAATTGCGAGCTAGAATGCCTCGCTAGAATTCGTATTTACGGTTATATCTATATTAATTTGAGAAAGCTGTGAGTCTTTCCAGGAAAATATTCGGGGGTTATTCACCTTGATTTGAGCAATCTCCTCCTGCACAATCCTCATAGTTCGAATTTGAAGGTGGCGAAATAAACGTTTCGAAATCAACGGAAGATTGAAAAACTTGATGATTTGATATAAATGGTGAACTTGGTGATCTGATCTCTCTCCTTTTGTATTCAACGTTTACAGCTGGATATTTAAATGTATATGAAGAGACCCCATTGATAGCGGAGAAGGCTGCGCAAAGCATTACTAACGGAATCATCTAAACAAGAGTACGATTTAATAAAACATACTGCAAGTATTTCATTTGTAAAAGACAGTATATTACTTACTTTCCGTTGGACAGTCAATAATTGCTGGCAAATGAGTGGTCAATCCTTTCGTTTGACTAAATCTTATAATATTATCTCGGAGAGAGTGAGGCAAATTGAGTTTCAGGGACCTTGATTGAAATATGTAACATATCGAAAACAAAGTCGGGGCCCACAGTTTTAATATGGCTTTCTAAATGGGATTTTTATGTAAGGATTTTTGTACATTGAACACTTTATGGTGATATCGGTTTGGAGGAGGTTGCCTAAACTTCAAAAACCTAAGGCAAGCCGTAACAGAAGCTCGCCTGATTAATGGGGTGGGGACACGACGGTCTGTTAGGCTGGAATTTACCATAAAATGGTGTAAAAACGTTGTTTGACTTTTCAATACCAAAACCAGTAATTTTGACCATCAAAATGAACATGAAGTCAATGCAGTTAACTATCAAAGGTTACCGAAAGACAAAGCAGATATTTTTATGCTAGCTTTTACTATAATACGTCATTTCGGTTGCAAATAGTCCTAATTTTCAACTAAAGCAGAATTTCAATGTACAGAATCTCTGGAAAACAAAAATGTTACTGAAAATGTTTTTACTACAATATTCTTTTGGTTTGTAGTGGTATGAAATATTTCGTTAACCCTAACAAAATTTGAGAGGCTCAATTGAACCTTTGTTGCCACTTTTCCATTTTCACTATCAAAATTAAGACATAGTGACCGAGCGGTATTTTGGCAACCTGTTGAACGATTTTGACAACAATTAGTTGGGTTCTCTTTCGGTCCATAAGCAATGTTTTCGTCAAGTTTCATTTGTGCATTCGAAAATTATAACGTTTGTAGACGGACTAACTGTACGATTCTATAAGCTCCCTTTCCCTTGCGTGCTAACAATACTTTCCTTATTCAGTTATATATAATAAAACAAATTATATAATAGGCCATTGACTAGAAACCAATATACTTCAATAGTACTATAAGCATGAATTGCATGAGCATATTGTTACCTTTGTATATATTGATATAGAAATTATGAAATTATTGCAAAATGCAATGCAAGTTTAACTTCGGACAATAGAACAATAATTATTATCTTTCTGCCACGTATGATTGATGACTATGATGACTGATTCTGCTCATGTTCTATTGGAAATTAAAATTTCGAGTCTCCAATAGAACTTTACACCTCGAGTTTCTTACACAAATTACAGCAATGCAAATTAAATTTCGAGTTTCTTAAACCAGAATATATCGAAATGTATTTGTAAATTGTAAGGTGTATTATGTGAATGTGATGCTCATGGAAGTTGCTTCAAAGAAGTCATTTGTGTATTTATGTAGTCCTAATAAACTTAAATGTCTCGTATTGTAGCAGGTATAAATAATTATTATGCTTTACCATTACCATTTCATTGCAACGCATTTAGTACAGAGAAGTCTACATCATGAACGTAATGTCTAGTCTGCCGTGTTTTGTACCGATAAATCTTCTTTGTAATAAACTGCCCGAATTCTAAAATTGTAGCATTAATTTGTATAGATATGCAAAGCAAATCTAGCACCTGCATGTAAACGTGAGCACAAAAAACGTGAAAGATCGTTTGCTCGTTAGTATATTCTGAATAAATTTGCGTCAATAATATTCTCTTTCATAAACAAAGGAAAAGTTATTCCAAATTCCAACTCACGCGGAGAAAAACGAGAAGTTTTCTTTTCTCTCTGATGACGATTGTACACCACCGGTTTGTATTATGCAGTTCACTTCTTTTCTACGAATTAAGAATTTATGATGCAACCTTTACGCTCTATTCTATTTAAACTGTAGAAAATGAAGCATCTCTATACAGATATAATAAAAATACTTTTTGTACACATGCATATAGGTATGGTCTCATGGTCTGGTATGGTCCCCAAAATGCGAAAGCGCATTTTCAACGTGTAAAATCATAAAGTCCACTCTTACTTGGTCATGAGTTAACATCTTCCAAAATTAAACCAATTATTGGGGCCTAAACCTTTCGAATTTCTTAACAGTACTGGGGGTTCTAGTTAATTCTATAGAGCAACCTGTGTACTTTGTCATGATACTGAATTCTATAAATATATTAATATTCAGGGAAGTAGAATTTAGTACATAACATAAGTAGTAATGTGGGAGTGGGATGTAAATCCGTTTTTATGTAGCTATGATCCTTATTTGCACGAGATCGTAACAACATTATAAGTACAGTTTCCTCAGTCCATATGAATAATGAAAAGGATTGCAACAGGAAGATGAAAGTCTATTTTTCACCTAGAATAGGTATCCGTGACTAAGAATAAATATGAACCTACTGAGATGGAAAATAAGCTTACAGGCCAACCAGCGCACTTTTAAAACATACTACGGCCTGAATTAACTGTAATTTTCTGTTGGTCTTGCTACATCCATTAGACAAATCGATTAATGGAGACACCATATGCTGACCGAAAATTGTGTTGATCTCAGAAGCCTATTTTGAGGCAAGGACTATGAGCTTTACTTATCTGACTTTCTGATTAGCCCTGCATCAAGATCAAATAATATATTATGCCAAAATTACCTTCAAATATCCATCCCAATCGTCTTAATTAATCCTTTAATAGTACAGGGATATGTTATATAAGAGTAAATGTCTAGTAATGGACACGTGGATCTTAAATGTAATTAACCACATAAGTTAAAATGGTATTTTCTAAATAAATCTGGCATCTACATTGATGAATAGGACCTTGTGTCGACACAAGTAACCACAAAACCTTGTCTTTATTCATTTTATTTTCAATTTGCATCATGTATAGGTAAACAAATACAAGAGTATGTACAAAAGATGAAACATGACCAAGATGATGGGTTAGTAGAAAATCTACATGGTCATTTACTTTGTACTTATTACAGTTAACATAAGAACAAATTATAGCCTCTTGATTTTGTAAGTGTACATTGTAATATCAAAAGATAATTAGTTATTCGCAGAATTCCTTGTTGACATGTCTTTGAGAAGCAGTACGCAGAAGAGAAATCTAATAAAAGCTTCTGAGAGCGTAGGAGTATTAATAAGGATGAGTTTCGGAGAAAGTTTGTCTGCATGCATACACCTATCTAAAAGCCTCCACGCAACTTTGCTTTCTTCTTCTAAGTATAATACTCTGAATAGAATCTCTAAGTATTCTCCACCTGACAAAACGTCAGACAAAATATCGACTTTATGTACTTTGTGTTAGGCAATCTTGCTTCAAATCTTGGGAATACCTTTATGAATTGTGTGTTACGTACTTTATATAATTTAGTTACATGTCAAAGTAAATATGGAACTAGTATCTTCACTCAAAAGGTTCCAGGGGGCTACCAATAATACAAAGCCTTTAGTATTCCTTGAAAACTTATTAACTTAAGCAGTAAAGAACAATCATGCATCTATACATATGTTATTATTTCTTTTCGAAGGAAAACGAACTTTCTAAATCCATGAAACTCAACGTGACATTCTAATTAAAAGTTGTCGCAATACTGACAAATAACATAACACCTTAACAGATTTTTACACAAAAGAACCGTTTCAATAATACTAATTGGTCTACTGGAAATGTATTTCATAATTTGCTGCAACAATACAAGCTCATTTTAAGCGTAGGTAGACAGTACTTAAGGGATCATCAGCTGGATTCTGAATGCATGAACGAATAAATATTATTTTTCATCACGTAGCAAGGTATATTATCTCAAGTGAGATCCACTCGTCTTTACGGTGGTTTTATTGATCAGGTATAATTATCTCATATTAGCCGACAGTTTCCCTCGAATCCAATTTAGTATCATATTACCTATTAGCCCTCAAAAGCGTCCTATTATGACCACATTCCTATTCTAGGATAACTTATTTTCTCTAAGATTGGGATGTTTGAAGTCAATTTTAGCATATATTATTATTTGATCTTCATGCAAGGCTGTCGGATCAGGAGACCTCGGTCCTCACTTCAGGATATTCAAGACTTCTGAGATCAACACAATTTTCGGTCAACATATAGTGTCTCCATAAATCGATTTGTATAATGATATAGCAAGACCAAGATAGGCAAGAATATTGGGCATCAACAGTTGAGTTTAGGCAAGGTAGCAATAATATTATTGATTTTTGTGTATCTTTTGTGAATTTATTTGCACTGCATGATAATAATTACATTTATCCTTTAGGTAGGTTGGAAAAACCAAAAGGCAAATTGCTTTATTGTGGTTCGCCAACAGTAGATCATTACACAGCTCATAATATTTGTATATACTATATTGCAATTGCAGAGTTCATATTTATATTGACAAATATGTGACAATCGTCTGCTGGCTACTGCATTATGTTATTCGTTGAATTGTATTGCTGTGTTCTTTGAGCAACCTCAGTTTGAGGCAGTAAATAAATAATAAATGTACCTCTGTGCATATTTACCCCACTTGTCAGCTGCCCCCACCCACTAAGTACTTTTTTAAGAAACATCTGTCATACACCAACTCACGAGATCATCCTCCTTGCTCGTCTTCAAGTCGACCGAATTTAGATACTGACCGATAGATAGGCAAATGAGGAGATACCAACTAATCATTATATAGACATCGTGTGTGGATGCTATCACTTTACTCTTAACTCGTACCCATAAAGTACATATTATGTATCCCGAGATGCGCATTTAAGCATTGTTTGTGGAAAACCAAACTTTATTACTAAATGCTTGTCAGTAGGTACACAGATATTTTCTTACCCTTATATTACTGCCATTTTATATCTACATAAGACCCAATTTTGTATTTGTGACAGGATTATTTTAAAGTGAGAGAGCGTGGACGGGTCTGTCTACATAAAGAATTCTCGACTTCTGTATGCCACTGTGTAGGCAATTGGATTCCTCTTCAATTTAAGTATAGATTATGAAAATATAATTTATCTTACTCCTTGTTATAGACTGTTGTCAATTAATTCAAGAATTGTGTTGCTTGCATAAGATACTAAGACTAAGATGAAACATACTTGGACTACCATGGAATTTGAAACCTTTGTGTTTGGCAGTAGATATGGAAAACACAAAGGAAAGAATTGTACATACAAATGGATACAGTTCTCGTTCAGGAAACCTCTTCAATAGCAAGAAAATCCTATTCCAAGAAATATGATTAAAACGCAGATCACGAGACTACGATTGAAGAGTATTCTTTCCAATGAAGTTGAAATTGCTGCTGCATTAATGATTATCATTATGCTAAGCAAGCTAATATTCTATAGCGGTGAGAGCATATCCTTTTTAGTCATTGTTTCTGAGGCCAAAATATCCGATCATCTTGTTTTTCTAAACACCAAATTGCACGAGTGCAAAATATTCGTGCTGTGTCTTGCTTAAATATAGTTTAATCTACCAAGGTTGTGAGGTTTAGCTTACTAATATTGATCCGGATAACCAATGTCATCTTACATAAATAAATAGAAACGACAGGCCTTTAGATAGAATTTGGCACACATTAGAACAACGGAAAGTAAAAGTGACAAGAAATCAGCAAATGACCTACTAGATAGCTGCACACAATACCTAAATTGCACATATTGCATTGAAATTCCATTTAGCCTACTTAATTTTGTAGGCCAACATAAAATATGGTACGTACATTTATTGCACAACAAACTGTCGTAAAACAGTACGCATGAAGTATAAAATGCTATACTTGTATATTATTATCCATCCCATGTACATAGGTAAGTGCCCCGAAACTGGAAATGTTGTGCATTTAAATGTTTATTATTGTGCCAATTGCTCGTGTTGCGTTGCCTTGTCTGGTAATGTGGTGATATATTATGTCGTGAGCAGGAGTGCTCTGTGGATTCATTTTATGTTGAGATAATCCCTCGACGAACTTTATGACAGACCTATGAGAGAAACAGACGAACAGTAGGGTTGAAGATGTGCAATGATTATCAATGCATTCTGCATGGAATCAGAGACCAGAATTGTCGAAATAAATAACATGACCCTATCCAAGAATAGTTTACGAGCCAGGGTTAGTTTCTGAATTCGCAAATGAAAGCAAGTTGGGTTAAGTGAGGTGAAATAAGTGGGGAATCATGTCGAAACTCAGCATGAAACTGGGCAAAGCCAAACTATTTAAATCTCATGATCTGCTCGGTTTGTTTTCCTGTTCGACTTTATTTAAACATTGAAAACGAAACAGGATATTCTATGATTAAATAAAAGTATGTATATTGTTCCTCTATTTAAACTTATCATAATATGCTAATATAACAGTAGGACAGACAGAACTTCTAAAAGCCACATTCCCCAATATGTATTAGATTCTTTTTGCAACTCATCGCATTATGTCTGGATACATTTCATTGCTTTTCACTCTCATCTCTGTTTCTTATAACATTGTATAGTCATTGTACATAACATCATCATATCACATAGTATAATTTTAATGTGCAATAAAAGTTGTGATTGAGAATCTAATTCGTTTTTCCACGATTAAAATATTGGCACACTATCCACGAAGATTCAATTGCTATAATTTACATGCTTCATCTCTTTCAATTAGCCGAAAAAACTTCTATAAACTTTTTTCAGTATATTTATTGTGATTCTGTTCATATCTTCTGGCAAAGAAAAACATTGACAAACCAGAGTGTAACCCAAATATAAGAAACAGATATCTTCTCAAGAAAATAGTGTTTACAATGCAGATATCGTGCAAAATCATGTGTACAATGCGAATGTGTGTGAATTCCATGTTACCCCATATTTGGACTTTGAAGTCAAAATACTTAGATTTGGGCTTTAAAGTAATTGTCAATTTAAACTTATTGAGAAACCATGCAAGATAGTACAAACATTCTTCGATCTACTTATAGATTGTATGTTGTCAAAAATACTACGTAGGAATTTTTATGCATTTACAATCTTAAGTCTTAGTATCGAAATGCGCATATTTAGATTGCTTCCTGGTGAGAAAGCTCGTTACCCAGTTCTGTCCCATAGTTATTCGATGCATAACGGTGAAATATGACAATTATAAGCGTAGCCAAGAGCAGTCGGTCGAGCCTTCACTACAGGACAGACAGGTGTGCAACATTAACTAATAGTAAGTTCATTAGAGCAGTCAGTAAGGCACTAAGTCAGTAGAGTTTTCCGCTTGAAAGCATGTTATCTATTTTAAGATTGACAGTCTGAACTACTATTCTTCTTTTTTGACGCACGTCAGTGTCATGTAGCTTCACTTTTGTTCGAGATGAAGACTCTACCCTACTTTTCACTACGTCCCACTATGTTTCCCATACATCTATGTCAATTCTATCCTCGTGTAACTTTCCACTTTTTCTCAGGTCGGCTCACTCTTTGTACTATATTTACAGTAAATATTATCATTCCACTCATATGGTTAGTTTGGGAATTTATAACTATAAGACACTTTTCCAAATTGCAATTACAAGCTATAGATGACTATTATACTGCGATGCAATCTTTTGTGTTCAACTTTGGAAACGCAATCCTCCTACCTCTAAGTAATAAATTGGTTACCTACTTTTCAGCAGCTTGTTAGTGAAAAGCTTTAGCTTTCACAATAACAGAACGGAAAACATTTATAATAACAAGCTACCATATGGGACTTTCTGTTTCCCGATTTGCTTTCCCAGTACAAACCACGTACACAGTAAGCTGAGGTCACACAGAATCTTGGGTAACTATTGTACGAGTGCCTAAGTTTTGACTTTAATAACTATACAGTATATACCTTCTAATATAATGTAGACGATATTTCCTAGCTAAAAATAAACTCTGAAATTGAGTACAAGAACCAGTCGTAAAACTAATTTTAACATGACAGAATGGAAAAGAGAGTAAAAGTTGAAGGGAAATTGATGTCGATGTACTTTTGAAATTTAAATCCGAGACAATTAAAACCTTTCATGCATATTTAATGATTCCAGTTGTAAAACTGCCGTCGTAAAATCCACTTGTGAATTACTACCTTTCAGTTTCCAATTATATTCTTGCGTCTTTTCCATTGTACGCTTATTAAGAGTTACTGTAGTCATATGTGCAAAGCGTGCAGAGCAGACACACTGGCGACGGGAAAATTGACTGTCGACCATGCATTTGAACTATTTACGACTGTAAAAAATTCTTGAGCCACACTCTTGGGTAACCTGATTTTATTTTCCAAGAATATCAATTGAAGAGATTATTGAAAAACATGGTATTTACTATTGACAGAATATGGCCGTAAATAGATAAATCATTTGCTACACAACAGTCCTTAGTCCTATGGTCAGTTTTATGGCATTAAGTACGGATTTTAAGTTTAAGAACATGTATGATCTATATGCAACAGTTAAATTTGAGGAATACTGTTCAAAACTGCAGGTGGTCCAAAAGATAGGACCTTTAAAGAAAGTAAAATGTAAATGGGGAAATGTGATACTTACGTAGGAAAGTGCAGTTTTAGTTGCAATGTGCATTGTACCTTCCCTTCCGCAATATTTTGTCATTTTGACCTACTTTTGTCGAATATAACCAATTGTACGTATAGATATTGTCTTCCTCTGTGTTACAGCACATAAAACATGGAAAGTAAACAGAGTCAAGAATTCCAGTGCAGTTCACCAGAAATGGGTGAAAGGAAACTAATGATGAATTTTATTTATGACATGTCCAATCCTATGTTCGTATATACTCAGCAGTTCTTTCACTCCACTGCCTGGCGATGTGTGTTACAAAAAATCATTTATCTCCCCGTTAAAATGTAGGTTACATATTGTCAGAGACAATGTAATATTAGTACGAGCAATGTACCATTTTACGCAGTTGGATCAGCTTAGTACGTGGAACATTACTGCAGTACGGAAGTATTACTCTGACGAAATAGATTGTTCCAGAATATAACTTATGCATTATTTCTGTACGGATAGCCTATTGGGGTAATTTCATATTTGTCTTGGTTTTTTGCATTTTCCATTACGTAACATATAAAGTTATTATTATTAACATTATTATATGCGTCTACTTGGGTAGTATGAACTATGATTGAAAGAAATGAGTATGATTCATCACAAAAAACTATTCCTATTTCAGAACAAAAGTTCACTAAACTGTCTTCCTCCGTAAGTTTCATCTTTCCGATCTCCGATGCTGCCCTAGTTGGCAATATACCATATAATTTATGACTTTTTTGATGTCAAATGTCAAGTCAGCTTATTGTCATGAAGTACCTGAAACTTTCAGGCGTTCTATTTCTTGCTTTTATATACATTACTCCTGACAAATCAGATATGGCTGGTAGAATTACCAATTACTTTCTATATCTGTAATAGCATTACTATGGGGCAATATAATACTCTCTTTGCATTGGTCCACTTTCTCCTAGTATAATACCACCAAAGTATG
The DNA here is from genome assembly GCA_019776445.1 of Tomocerus maximus. Classification (NCBI taxonomy): domain Eukaryota; kingdom Metazoa; phylum Arthropoda; class Collembola; order Entomobryomorpha; family Tomoceridae; genus Tomocerus; species Tomocerus maximus. Next base: position 5,802 of record JABASH010003681.1, on the reverse strand, counting down.
TTTGATGACAAAGAAAAAGTACTAACATGTCAATGGAACATTTATAAACATTTTATTTAGCAAACTGAGATGGTATCTATTAATTCATAATATACCAGATTGGATTAAGCGATGTAGGTAGATGATCCAAAATACAGTATAAAGCTAGTTCGCCGTTTCCAAACCGTTTCTCCTCTTAATTCAACTTTCAAGACTATCCTCCATATGAAAAGTATGTGTAGAGTCAGCAAAGCAAATCCAAAGCTTACGATAACACTGTATAAAAACTAAAAACCCCAAACTTCAAAGTTAACATTATCACATTGTTATAATTTTCATTTTACACATTTTTTTTTATTGCTTTTCCTTACGCTGTTTTAATTGCATGGTAATTTTCGGTGTTAGAACAGTACTCTGAAGATACCATTGGTAGTACATTAGAAAAACTCGTATATTTCGTAAGATTTTAATGCTGACAGTGCAATGTAAAGGAACCATAAAGCCAGAAATATGGAACCAGTTATCCATTTTCCGAGGTTTCCTCCTCCTAACTCCGCATTCCAAAGAAATCTCCGTAAGAAAAGGATAAATATCGCAATCAGTGCAGTAACAGAGTAAATGACAACACTAAAAGTCAAGTCTCCCGATACGACTATAAATTCCTGTAAATAATCATATTTTAGATTATCACCTCCCCTTTACATTTTACCAGTAATCAGTAGACCATTCCCATCATGCGCTATTTGTTTATTATCTATATATCTAACATCTAGCAAAACTTAGTGAGACAATTGAAAATTGAACTAACAGTTCCTTTTGCTTTGTGATAAATGGCAGCCATAGTCCAAGGTAATCCTAGGCCTAAGAAGACATTTACAGAGTTACTTCCAGTTACATTTCCGATAGCATTATCCGCGTGCTTTTCTGTAGCTACAGCAGCTTTACTAGCAAATAAGTCTGGAACAGATGTCCCTAATGCTACAAATGTAATTGCTGAAAAGATAAAAGCAAGTCGAACCCGTATTTAAATGTGCAAGATGCTACCACAACCATAAGTAGGTATTATAGTGTTATTGTAACATAATCCTTTTTTGAATCTAAAAGCTTTCTTTTTACCTACCTGTCACTGTGTCTCGCATACCAATCAAACAACCGAATGATTCAGCCATATCGCCAATGAATGCCGTAAGGATACCAATAACGGTCAAAGAGGAACCAAAACATAACCAACCTATTTTTAAATATTGATTACGAAATCCTGTACCACAAAATTCAGTTTAAGACGAAATTAGGGTTAGAATCATTTAAACATTAACAACCTCCATAAATGCCGCTAGGAGGAAGGCAGGCAAATAGAACTTTCCATGGAAAAGTTATAACATGCAAGATGTAATCTGCTGTTGTAGCCTCGTCAATATTACCTTCGTTCACAAAGAAAACACAAAATGATTCCCTGAAAAATCTCAAATCGGAGGTAACTGTTTACTATGATAATTTGAAATGAATACCTCCGTTCACTGACAAAGCAACTTTAAATTGAGTAGCATAATTTTCATAACCTAGTGACATCGATTCAACATTTTCTGCAGCCATTTTCATCATTTTATCAATTGCTTCAGCCGAAACTATCAAAAAAATTATGAAAACTTAAGTATTATAAGTATTTATTCACGATTTGACATTGCACACTGTTATCCACCTTCCTCATTTGAAACTGTCACTTTGGCCTTAGAGATATCGCCCAGATGAACACCACCAGTTGGCTCGTTCAAAACGACAAAGAAGTATCCAGATTTGGTCGAATTTTCAATTTGGACAATTGGAACAGTTATGCTCTTTAGGGCCTGAGGTGAAAATTAATTATTTTTGTAGAAAGATGTTTTCTCAATGATATGATATCGAATTAAAACTAGAAATTACTTCGCCGTGCTTGAAAACAACTTTCCCTTTACTTTCGGCGTAATCATCAGGACATATAGCAGTTCCGTCAACTGTTTTATAGGAAACCGAAACTGTACCATCGCATCCATTTGATCGTTTCAATTGTAATTCTACAGAATTACAATCATGTTTCACAAAGATACCTCTCTGAATAAACGATACAGAACCGGGATCTACAAGATAAATAACTCTTAAATTACTGCATTCAACAAAGCATAATGAATGCAATGGTTGAATAATTACTGTCATCATCTAAAATTATGATTTCCATAATTGGAATCTTTCCCATAACTGATTCCTGTACATCGCTAACTATGCTGGCTCTTATGAAAAATTCTTCTTCTGGTTCCCACTGATTATCATCAACAATTGTCACAGGGATATCTATTTCTGTAACATTTGGAGCAAAAGTTACATCGTAGCTAAATGGAATGTAGTCAGAGTGAGCATTGGCTGTTCCGTCGAAAGTATCCAATTTGACAATAACTTCATTATCCAGACGACCGCGTCGTACCAGTTTCACATTAATTTGGCCAACATTCTCCATAACTGCTGCGGATACTCCATGGAATTCTATTATAGCTTTTGTGTAATCTGATTCTTTTCTTAAACCTCCATGATCTGTATCCTTATCCAATATACGGTAAACCTTCATAAAATTATAAGGGGGATCAGTTGACATTCATCAATTTCTGTGCTTTATGCTAAAATTCATGCCAATTTTACTTCCGTTAGTTTTTCATCAATGACCGGCACAATCTGAGGACATCCCATTAACACTCTACTGACTCCAGAGCGATACCAAAGGTGGGAATGTGTGGAGTCATTGATTAACCTTAAATATATTTCATTTCACGTGAAATAGATTGTAACGTGTCATCAAAATAAAATTTTAAAAACGAAATTACTTTCTAGCAACCAAACTTGCTGTCTCCTCCTCTGTTAATTCAGGATTTATTGTTCTCCAGTGTGTGTAAAGTGCAATCAGGGCTTCTTGGTTAACGATTCCGTCTCTGTAGAGTGTAGTGTTATCATCTATATTGAAATCAATAAAAACATTGAGATTTGTGTGGTCAATTATGCTCAAAAATCAGATTTACTATCACGATTTCATCAACATAATCAATTCCCCCCGTATTGTAATCACCACATGTTTATCATGGCTTACGGAAAGGTACTCCTAGCTTTTCTTCGTCTTCAGAAATTGATTCGCCTCTCGGTGGTTTTCCTTTAATACAGAAATTGTAATCTGCCCACCATGCTACCAATACTAGTGCCGGAAATAACATTAATGTAAATAACGCTTCCCATAAATCAATCACATTTTTAGAACATACATCCAGTACGATTACCATCCACGCGTAGGCAAATAAACTAAAGAGGGATGTTACAATAAAAACCTAAATGTACAATACATGGGCATTTATTAATTTTCCTGAGAACTGGAAATAAAAATCTGTAACAAAAGCAGATATTATTACTTTTATTCCCTTGATTCTCCGGATTTCTCCATTTGGTACAGAGACGATGCACACGGCAATGATTACCAACAGGTTAAATGCAGCTGAACCAACTGCGAGATCATAGAAATGAATAGATGAATACCTCAACTCTCTGTTGAAACACGAATGTTGATATTCTTGCCAAAATGCCAATGTTAATGTTAAAATGAAGTAGTGACCTTACCTATTGTTCCTGCTCCTAATTTTCCAGACTCAAATTTATTGCCAATGATTTCAATACAAGATAGTAAAATTTCAGGGGCTGAAGAGCCCAAGGCCATGAGAGTTAAATTGGCCACAGTGTCATTCCATACTTTGTCCTCATATACTTTATACTGTATTTTACCATCTTGCTCAAATTTCACAAACGCCTATTTCGGGAAGTGAAAGTTTTTAACTTTAAATTACTAAAAATAATGTTATCATTGTGATTAGAATATTCTTGACTTAAATCGATACCTGTTTTGTTTTGCTCGTAATTTTTTCAATAGACTGGAATATTTGACCCAAACAATACAAAAATTAATGCAATTCACGTCAATTAATTAAGCAACAAAGATTGTAAAGATATTATGTCAATTACCGCCATGAAAATATCCGATGCAATAGCAACACCCAAGAAAAAATACATTAAACCGACGAAGTACAGAAATGCCCTTAACCCCTTCTTCCAACAGAGTTCGAAAGGAAATATAGGAAGTAGTAGGCCCTTGGTCATAAATAGAAATCATAGCATTTTTAATTTTCATCGAATGTACTTCTTTACTCATATTAGCGAAAAGATTTATAAATGTACACACACTTAAGAGATTGTACTTACAGATTCGCCACAACTATTGCAATGCTCAAAGTCTTTGTGTGTATACATGCCATCCACCGCAGGTATACATAATAGGCATATACCATACAAAATCCCCAATTTTCCTAATGTCATTGTTATTTGCTATTGCCAACTTCTACTAACTGCAAATTACGGTAAACAGTTGCCATCTATTCTTTTAAGTTCAAATGCTTTTTGTAGCCTCTTCATTTTCGATAATCCACGAAAGTGATTCACAAGATTATATTACTCAATTTTACAATCAGTTGAAATTAGTCTACGGTGATCAAATTCCTGTTTGGTTCAAAGTTCAAATTATGTTCAAATCAAAGTGTCTCCCGGACAATAGTCCGACCTTATACCTCTCAAGGGTCGAACTTCGGATTTGTTACAAAAAGTATAGGCTACGGGGGAAGTAATCAATTTACAAACGGGACCGGTAAAAAGATAATACTTTAGCTGCATCTCTGATAGAGTTGACTAGAAGAAACATTTGGATTTGACGAAACTATGAAGAACTTATGAAAACGCCAAAGTATATTTGATAACCAAGAAAAGCACTAATTCGCCCATGTAATATTATCAACATTTTATTTAGGCAGCTGAAATGGTAGTAATGAAATCTTAGTAGTTCATTAGAAAAGTCAATTTAATCTGGTGAAAGCGTCACTGATGATATACACATTTACACAACTGTTAATTTACACATTAGAAAAAATGGAATATTTCATAGGATTTTAATGCTGACAGTGCAATGTAAATGAACCATAAAGCCAGAAATATAGAACCAGTTATCCATTTTCCGAGTTTTCCTCCTCCTAATTCCGTACCCCATACAATCCTCCGAATAAATAGGATAAATAACGCAATCAGTGCAGTAGCAGAATAAATGACAACACTAAAAGTCAGATCTCCGGAATGGACTACAAATATCTGAAAATAATATTTTTCAATAGCACTTTAGTATGTTACTGTTGTTTCTTATATACCAGTCTTCGGTGCACAATTCCCATTAAGTAATACCCCATTTTATCATAATCTAACATCTGCAAGGTGAAAATTTCAAAATTGCACTAACAGTTCCCTTTGCTTTGTGATAAATGGCCGCTATAGTCCAAGGTAATCCTAGGCCTAAGAAGACATTTACAGAGTTACTTCCAGTTACATTTCCTATGGCATTGTCGGCGTACTTTTCTGTAGCTACAGCAGCTTTACTAGCAAATAAGTCTGGAACAGATGTCCCTAATGCTACAAATGTAATTGCTGAAAATAAATAAAAGTTGTTTCTAATTATGAAAGAACCCGTTTTTAAATGCAAGATCCCAGCACATAGACAAAATTAGGATTGTAACCTAATACTAGAATAAAAGCTTTTATTAACTTACCAGTCACTGTGTCCCGCATTCCAATAAGACAACCTATGCACACCAAGAAAATAAATAAATGAAATATAAATATAAAAGTGCATATACAGATTATATGTTTATATTTATCACCGAATGACTCAGCCATATCTCCAATGAATGCCGTAAGGATACCAATAACGAACAAAGATGAGAA
>JABASH010003680.1:0-15838 GCA_019776445.1 Tomocerus maximus | reverse complement strand
AGGATTTGTTCTCCACGAGTGAAAAAAGTGAAATTTTATTTTGCCGACCCCCGGACTGGGCAACCTTATAGAGCCAGTAGTAATCTCTATAGCAACCTTGGTTTCAAGGTGAATAATATTGATATAATATTAACTAACTTTACCTTTTCTAAATGATGAATAATCAAAGGTATAAGAGACGCATCTATGACAGCTTGCACTTGAGCATGGTTTCCTGCTGTTACATTCGATAAAAACCAAACTGCTTCCTATATAAAAAAAACAAAAAAAACTGACCATCAGGGAATATTCATACAATTAATACACCCAGCCAGGAGCACCAATTCTTACCTTGCATATTTTCTCTTTGCTATGATTTAGGAGGCCGTGGAAATGTGTCAGGGCATCACAGTTAAGCACCGCTTGGGTCTGCTCGTCGGTTCCTGTTACTATGTTGCCCACTGCACGAACTGCTGCAGTTTGAACCTAATTTAGACACATATCACTCCAATTAAACAGAAATACGACAGCCTAGGGAAGAACTTTAACTTTAGTTTATAGCGTTATATATGAATGATAACCACAAAACACATACCTTAACTTCTCTGTGAGACAACAGTGAAACCAATTGTGGAAGTACACCACTGTCAATCACCATTTGAATTTGCTCGTTTCCTCCATCAGTCAAGTAACTCAAAGCCCAAACAGTATCAACCAAAACCTGATATCAAAATGGTTTAATTAGGCTTAAATGTATTCACTAGTTGCCTTATTACTAATTACCTATATTAGGAATGGTAGATGTGTAGCTAAAACACTTACGCTAGTATCATTGTGAGTAACGAGAACATTCAACGCTGGAAGAATATCGCGCAATGTTTGATGAGATGGCGGAGGATCTTTGTTTCGACAGAGATTAACAATTACCCATGTTACATTCCTTAAAAACGTTATGGGTATATCCGGCTTTATGAAGTTCAACAATGGTGCTACAACGCCCAAATTGATCACATAATCTCTCAGATGAGGTCCGTCTCCAATAATATTCCCTGTAAAAAGAAAAAAACCATAATTAATTACTCTAATAAAATTCAATGGTCTAGACTTACAAACATTGCCGGTTAACATAAAGGTTATTAAAAATGAAATGTATGTATGTTTATTTTATTATCACATAGTAAATAAATTGTAGACTAGACTATAATTAATTTTAGACTTACAGTATAGATCCAAAAATTTCGGAAATGCGTATTACCTAATGCCCACACAGCTTGCTCACAAACGTTTTGGTGCTGAGAAGTCAGAAGTTGAAGAAAAAGAGGGACTGCTCCAGCGCCAACAACTGCCTGTGTCTGCTGAGATGTTCCGGATGCAATATTCGTCAACGCCCATGCTGCTTCAAATTGCAGAGCAGGGCTAGTGAAGGGTAAAAAAAACATTAATCATTTGAAATAGATCAAGGCAGAATTATATAATATTTATTTTTGAAGCCACTTACTTGGTTGTATTGTTTAGACAGGTTACCAATATAGGCAATATTCCACAGTTGATGAGAGGATCAATTGGAGGATTTCTGTCAGACGACAAAAGCTTTCTAACTGCTGTCACTGCTGTATACTGGACTTGTTCGTCAGATGAACTAGCCTGAGTGACCAGCTGAGCCAAGTTTGCAGGCAGAGGCTGAAAGAGGGAATAACACACGATATTATTAAGTAAGGCATAATATTTAAAATATTATAATTTATAACATTGTATTCAGTAACCATTTATAACTACTGACAATAATTACATGTGCGCATTTACCTTTTCACCTTCATCGTCAGTCACATCAGTTTGAGGTACATTTCTTCGTTTCTGCAGTGTTTCATCACGTTTATTTTTTCTCAATTCAACCGTAACTTCGTTACGTCTTCGTCTCATCTCCTACAAAATAACAGTGATGATAAAATATAGTATAAATAAAAATATTAAAATGTGAAAGAGAATTTTATTTACATCTTGGTCTTTTCCTTTATTCTTGAAATATTCCATTCTTGATCTGGAATCCGAGGCCATAGTGGATAGATGGTTTTGTTACTTAATATGGAGGATAATAGAAATAATAACCAGTCGATATAACTGGATTCTTCAATATAACATCAGATAGATTCTGGAGCAGGTCACAACCCAAACGCCCAAACCTGACAACAAAAATAAAAAGATTGTGGATGATAATCTATTAAAATACCAAGTATTAACAGCATTACATCACCATACAGCGTTAATAAACACCGTATACAAGTACAACCCATATTATGAAAAAAAGGTCTCTTCGCCCGTACAAAAATTAAAATGTTGAGCAAGAACCAATTAATTCCGGTTTGCCCTTTGGGATTTTTTTGTGGCTACAATCCAAAATATCTTTCATAGATAATAAATGTCATATATGTCGTAGCGGACAGAATGACAGCTGGCCCAGTCAGTGATCTTTATATTGACACTAACAGTTAACTAATTTTGTATTAATACCAAATAATGGCATAGTTGACAGTTGATAGAAAATTCCTAAGTGTTAATTAAATCTAAGGGCACATCCGCCTGCAATAAACTGTGAACTAAACAATACACAGAATGTCATGCCAAGTCATCCGTTCACCATTAGATGTTCGAATATTTTGATATAATATTATGTCGGAGTTATGTTCAATATTTGACTGCACTGCGACTTCTTTTATTTTGGCCAGTTTTTATTTGTTAACTTGTGACCACGCAGGCAGTATAATGTACAAACGATGAAGTTATCGACCGCGTTATCAGGACTTAATAAAAAACAACGACAATAATAATTATTATGTAATAACTCACCATGTATAGTAGAATGAAGAGTCAGCAGTTAAACTCAGGCTTGTCCTAATCGAAATCAGACGCAGTCAGTCAATAGTAGAAAAATTAATAGCTATTGAGATAGTATCCACGAATTTCTAATGAATATGTCCTTGTCCACTGTTCTTGTTGGAAACAGAGTTAATAAGTCTAGAAAAACTTTTACGACAATTTAACGAATTTAACCAGACAGAGAATTCGGACTTGGTTATTGCTGTGACGAATACACCATAAAAATACAACCAAATCCACCACTGATTGTATTTTAGTGTGAAAAATGTTTTACCGACACCCGTGCCTGTTCGTTCGTTACGATTTTACGTACGAGAGACGTAAAATATCTCGCTCGTTGTTCAGTTCTCTATAAAGATGAATGTACAATGAATGTACACGGATAGCTCTAGCTGGGTACTGCGATCATGTAATGATGTAAATGAATGCTATGCTCTGTATATATTCTATGACAACGTACTACTGCCACTGCCTCTGTTGACTATCTCTTCTATTCATACCATTCACATTTAATATTTAATTGCATACATACTTGTATTATATTGGCGAGACTGGTTATGCGGATAGGATAGCGTAATGGCATATAGTAATGTGGCACCGTGTGTGTGTAAGAGCTGAGTCAGGCAAGGCAGGAGTCAGGCCAGGGACAAGTATAAAATAAAGCATGATGCATTTTCTAGATGCAATGCAGCGAGTAACCACACTGCTCAGTCCAAAATGAAGGCAACTTCTTATGTCTGAGGGCGCGCGTTTCACATCAATTCCCAACAAAATTCTCACAACAGCTTCATCTATACTCCGATCCTGTACTGAACATACCATTAACTCTGCTAAATGAATTTAAATGAATTCCTATCTGCATATTCTCAATTTTATAAATAATATCCACATCCACAACCGAATTATTTAATTACCTAATATTCTATATAACTATTTCGTACATAAATTATTAAACACTTAAATTTTATGTAACTTAAATTACTATACTCAGTACAGTACGCAAATTGATTGTGTATGTTCCAGGTTTAGTGACAATTGACAAAATTCATACCGAACAAAGGGAATTAAGGGAAATATGATACAATCTCAAACTATGTATATGCAATTGATTCGGTCAAAAATAATTCGGGGCTATGCATTTAAGTGCATGTTTTAGGTACAATTCTTTATTTTTTTGTCCATTTAGGTATAAAAATTCTGCCATGTTCCATGTATGGTAGGAGAAAGATCTTATACTTACAGAATCTGGCATATGCAAACAATTTCCCTCTTCGGGACAACTGGGAAAGTTTATCTAGGTTGCGGTGTCCTTGTACATACTGTGACTGTGCCCTTCCTTTTATGTAAAAATGTATAGGTATATTGTGGGATTAGGAATTTTATATAAGTATTAAAGCGGGCTATTTTATTACATAACATTCAAGATGTTTAGGATTACATAACAATAATATTTATATCTGAAACATCTGTGCAAATGGACTAGTTACATTGTTACACGTAGCTTTTGCCTCTACAGGAAAGTTTGTTTTCACATTCAATTCATGAAGAAAGTTTTCTTAAATTGTTACTCTGAGTGTAAAAAATAACAAAATTCTAATTTATAATCTAATATTCATGATGTGATCTTTGAGTTGGTTAAGATTGTTCTACCTACAGATAAAATATATATTATGCGTTTCAAATAATATCATATTGATGTACAGAACACTACGGAGTGATAATAAACTTGTATCAAAATGCACTACATTTTAACACATCCATTTAAATACAAAATAATTTGATCAAATGCATGACCAAGACCAAAGTATTACCTTTAGCTAATGGAAAATTTTCGCTAGAGCAAAGAAGAAGCAACATTAATATGATGCATTTTACTAACCTAACAAGGATACAAGCACATTTCTCATTGGAAGATTTATGTAAGACCATACCTGTTAAAATTTCAATTATGAATTTATTGATTTAGCTTAAATATTTGCTAGTTTTGCGTATTGTAATTTGTAGTATTTATTTAGTACACTTGATATTCGTAAAAAGATGTAGTGCACATAGAGCATAATAAATTGGCTGAAAACATTACGCAAAAAATACCCTTTTATCATTTATGTATAGTTGGTACTTGTTTGTAAATAATTACTCTTATTGTAATTTGGACTTCGGACCTTTTGTATAACATGTAACAAAACAAACGGTTAAATACATGCAAAGTATACTTGAAAACGATTATTTCATTATGCCTATTATACAGTAGTGGATTGGAGTTGGAAGTATGTTTTGACCTTTATAAAATATGTATTTCCAGATACTCTAGTAAAACAAATATTTCTGTCTATATAAACATTTTCATCGCCCAATGATCATGAGTCTCATTGTGCACAGAACTATCATACACGTTTATGGTATTATAAATCTGTATGCTTAAGTTTTGCGTTTTATCATGGGTATGGAGATGGACGGTATAGTGCATGCAGATGTACATACGCAGGAATCACTATTAAATGATCAGGTATGGCATACTTTAATGTATTACACGCATTACAATATTAAACCAATTCAATTAGTCCGTCTGAAACCTTTCTGGCCTAATAATTCTTAGGACTTTCCTCCAAAAGTGTCAAGTCAAAATTAAGGCTGTCTGGTTGCCTGCGCAGAACATTGATAACTCATCCCCCGTGGGGAATAGAAACTTGTCTTATTTTTTAAAACGTGTACCCCATAGGCAGTCGTGGCTCAATCTTTTTCCCGTTTTATTGATGTACTAATTTACTGACAATTTAATTTTCTTTTACCGACAACATTACTATCATACTACATACCATTATACTTTATTGCCTAAGGTTGTATAGCTTCTTGACAAGTTTAAGAACTACGAATCTATAATTATAATATATTATAACGCAAAAATTATTTAAATGAGAAGAAAGAGAAGGAGTGATGTAAGTAAGCATATATTATTTAAGAGCTGTTGCTTCATTGCATAAACACAGCAATTAGCATAACAAATATAACTGTTTTCAATTTAATATTCATAATAGGCAGGTACTGCATAAAGACTACTTATAAATTAGCGTCGCATTTAAAGTAGGTACGATAACTTAACCTTCCTCTCGTCTCGTTCCTAAATAGCAGCAAGGTATGCACACACTGCAACGAAAATGTAAACACGTACTGTAACAAGGCAATACTTTTAATGTACTTCGGATATTACAATTGCATGCAAAAAAGTGACTCTTACCGAAGAATGTACTAATAGTAAACAGAAGAACATCAATTTCAAGTTCATAGTATTGTCTTCAATGATATGACATTCAAATTTTAGAAACATTCCACTTGCCTTAATAAAGCTATTGATTTTGAATAGTTTATTAAAAGTGTTCTTAAAGTTATGATATACACTTAATACACCTAAGTACAGATACATTCAAGCACTCGTTACCCCAAAGATATTAATATAGTCCATGGACCTATATATATCTAAGAAATGCCTTCTTAACATTTGCACACACAGTAAAATAATCCAAATTAAATGATAAGCCAATGGTTAGTATGAAACACAATTGCTATATATGTGTATGCGAATTTTTATTTCAGCTTGACCTGTATGAGTAAGTGCTGTGAGTGCATAAATAGTATCGTTATATCAGAATGTTATTCATGTATGTTATGTGATGCCAATGCAGCGATTAGGAAGTTTGAAGGATGACTAATGTTGAAATGTAATATTAGTACTGATTTGCTTATACCCACACATACCGCAATACATGTACTAAAATTTCAGTACTTGTACTTTCAACTTATTCGCAACTCAAATCTGTACATTGCAGTGCATTGTCTACATTTAGAGGACTGACGTAGTTTATTATCGCTTATTTGTCGAATTTTTAATCTCCATGTACATGGATAAACTATCAGTCAATGTGAATGTGAGTGTAGTATCATATCTTTTGTACCGAGAGCTGAGAGCAGTTCCATGATAGCAAAATATAAGTAAAAATTACTAATACGAATCAGTGGAGGAAACTAAAATTCTTGTGCTATTTTAAAGGAAATATTTTTACGTGAGCACACCCTGAAGTCTAGTGTAAGTCATGGTATACAGATTCATTCCACCATTCGAAGGAAATTAGCATTCTGTTGGCAATTGAGAATTGAGTTATGATGTAATAAACATTTCCTGAGTCATTATATTACGCACAATTCATTTTTACTCCTATTAACAACTATAGCAGTTACAATCACCTAAACGATCCTACTTTTCATAGTCCCTATAATCTTTGTTGATGATATTTTAAGAATCCTGATAGCTATACTCAGTTTACAGTCATATTATTACATACACATAAATGCTACTCTTAAAGAAAATATATACTTTCGTTGCAAACCTTATTGGTACTCAACGAATTGGCTTTGGCATTTCGTTCAGGATTGTGAGCTATTAACATTGGAGTGTTATTGTATCCATGCATGTACCTTATTTTAAAATATCTACAACTAACTAAAACAATATTATATTCTGATTAATATTGTTGTTTTGTTGTTTACAGTTTTGGGAAAAGATATCTCCCGTGATATCAGATAGGCAAAAGCCACAACAAAAAAGAGGCGACACTAAAAGAGACACTGATACGAGAGTCAGATTACACACATGAGTCTGGTTTTATTATAGAAAAATCATTATAAGAAGAAAGATATTTCACTCACAAGCTCTAAATGCAGTATAGTCGTTACACAAATGTTGTGCATTAGGTACTCTAACAATTCAGAATGAATTATTGGTGTGAGGTGGAATAGAAACGAGTGCATGATTAAGTTAAAGGCTAACGCAAGTGCTCCAAATATTTATAATTTAGAAAAGTCCAATACACAGTTATAGGTGCCAACAAAGCCAAGTACGTGAGATTATTGACAGAAGGTCTCTGAAGTTACCGTTTGTTCTGTTCGCCTATATTTAGCTGCTGTTATTAATGTTTGAGCCAACAACAACAACACGTTCATTTAGTGATGACTTTCGTCGCTTAATAAACCTAAACCGTTTCTGGAACTCTGGAGGAATAAGACAACATGAAAACATGAAAATTAAGCAGAGATGGATTTTGCTAATTTTTATCATAGTAACGGCAATAGTTGTTGTGGTTTTGGTTAGTAGTGGAAGTCTTCGACGAACAGGAGCTTATCCTTTAAGTCTAACCCTGAATTTGGAAGAACTAACCGAAAGGGGAAAATGTCCGGCTTGTTTCGGTGTGAATATGTGTCCCGCAATACTGGGAGACAAAATTACTCTCAACGATTGGACAAAGTACTCTATAATGAAATTGGCAAACAAGAAAAATATATATTACGCATCTTGGAAGGAAGGTGGAGTCGAGAAAAAGGTTAGTTCTCAATGCTACTAGTTCTGATTGGGTTTGTTCTCCTTCGCAAGCAACGATTCGATGAAATTGATTACAATTGCATGACGGAATTTGTTTTTGTAGGTAATCCTTAAGAAATTGGCCCATGATCATGAACTGGATCAATTAGATAAGACTATTTGCGATCGAGACAAAAGCAGCAGCACTAATTGCGTTCCTTCTGATGCGGTACGTGTTCTGATTGGAGAATATTCGCACCATTCGAAACTGCGACCAGATGAACCTAGTTTGCATGGAGAAAAAATTGGAGAAGGAACTGATGTACTCTTGTGTCCTTCTCATAGGAAAATGGATTTCCTTGTCGATGCTGCAAATAAATTCAATCGAGGACAAAATCCAAAAACGATTTTAGCAAATGTTCTGACCATGCTTCTTCTCAATCCGGAGCCTTTGATTTTACAGGTTTGCGCTTATCAACTTTATGCACATGTATATATAGTTACTATGTGTGGAAATTCCATGAAATTGATTATCAAGCTTGTTGTTGTTACTTTACATATAATTTCTTTACTAGGCATTCCCTGCTAAACTAGGATGGCCGTTTCCCATATATTACGGATCTTGCGGAAGAATTGCTGTTGAGGAATATGTAGGGAATACATTAACAACTTACTATGACGAACCATTTAAAGTTCGGGCGTTCATAGCTCGACAGCTCCTTACTATGGCCAACAAATTCAGCGAGAATCCCACTGACTTCATTTTATACTTGACCGATCTGTCACCAGACAATTTTGCAGTAGATGAAAATACGCACATGATCAAAATGGTCGATTTGGAAAATATCATTATTGTGGACAAGGAAATTTTGATTACCAGTAAGCGATGATTCCAAAACGATTTCGATGCTTATCTTCAGAATAGCTATGCAAATGAAAATGGAAGATTTAGCTATTGTGGCAGAACAAGCGAAAAACATTTGAATAATATTTGGAATATTAATTGTAGGTAAAGTCAAAGATGCAGATAAGTTGCTTGTCGGATCATCTATCTTTTGCGATAAAGAAGGAAATGAAGAGAACGAGTGTTTCGCGTTTTCTACTGATGATTTGTGCCAACGACCTCTAACAGATCACAACTATTATGCAATTTGCGCTGGACTGCTAGCTCCAGGAGCTTTAGCCACTCAGTTTCCAAATGGTAAGTTATTTCTAACCGGATGTTACTGTTGGGACTTTTAACCAGCATTTTATCAATTACTAGGTTTAACTATTGTATCTTTATTGTACGGATATTTCTGTTGCAGGTCTATTGCATTCTATTCCCGAAAATATCCCTCAGCATGCCGAAATTGCCGTGCTTCTCCAGCAATGTAAAAATCCTCGGCTCGGTAGATTGTCAATGACCCGCGTACAAGCAGCTCAGTCTTTACTTGATGTTCTCATTAATTACCTTGGCCAATAAGTCATCGTTCGTTAAGTCACAATATAATTTTACTATAGAAGTTTTTATATAATATATTTACTTATGATGTTATTTTACCATTTATTTATATACTTAATTTTACGTACCTGTCTCACAATCATGGTATTTTCACAGTATTTCTCATAAGTTGTGAACAAATAGTTTGATTTACCCTGAGCAGCAAAAATTTTAACAAATTGTTATTTGCATTTATGCAAGTTTAACTTCCATTTTTATTGTGATTTAATAATAGACCCAAAAAATATGTACATTTAAGACTTACTACTACACAGCACACACTTACACTATTGAAGTTCGTTTACACTAATAGTAAATTAATTGTTTTGTAGACCTAGTCTAGTCCTAGTCTAAAAATTAGTGTACTAGTAAATATAATCTTAACAATCAGTTATAATTTGTGTTAACATTACAATGTTCTCAATTGGTACTCCTTTTTCAATAGTACAATAGTATTTGCAAAATCATAAACACGTAATGTGCAGCTAAAAGCAACGATGAGCTAGGAAAAGTACATAACCTAAACCAATACAATGATGTGAAATTCATGCATTTACAATTTACAACTCATAAGAATCATTAGCAAGTAGTTAGTCGGGTCAAAAACTCCATTAAAATCGTAATTTGCTGTCTCTGTATCTCTAATTGCTAGTCAATGCTATTGAACTGGCATAACTTTTATATTATTACATAACAAGCTTACTTCTCTAGAGGTTTTGTCTAAAGTGCGACACTTCGAGTAACCGTAAAGTCTTGTTGATCCTTTCAGCCTTCAACAGTAGCAAAGTAGCATGGACAAAATATTTATATTAGACATTCGATTATAATTCTTTTACATAGCAATTTGTGTTTTGGGAGTAGTACGTTTTGGAAGACAAGGGGAACAAAGATGAATGTTATTATCAAGGGATACGACTTCTTTTATTCTGTTGTGCTAAATGTAGATAGTCAAATTGATTTTCTTTACTAACTACAGTAAACATACATACAATTCTGTTTTTTGGCAGGTAATATAGAATATAGAATGTTCGATAGTAAGAATAAGTCTTTCCAGTAACTCCAGTTTCCACCATAATTATGAATAAATGTGAAATTATTTAATTATTGACATAGATAACATTTCTTTGCAAATCATTCCATATTATATAGTTAGTATTCGTTTATGCTCACGAATTCGTATTTTAATTAAACACTTGCAGCGATAATAACAATTCACAATTTTCATACTTAGCCTTTTTGTGTAGTTTGTATCAATCAACAACTATACCTTACTTGGAGTTTTGGTGGAACGTGGTACCCTCTTAATCTCGTTCCTAGCCCTCATAAGATATTCTTTCTCCTCGCCCAATTTTTCTTCGGAATAGTAGATACAGTACTTAATTGTGCTCAGCATGTCTTTTAATTCTGGACAACTGAAGTTGTAGTTTTCTCTTACGTGTTTTAAGCTTATGTCATTGCTAAACTGCTCAAGATAGCATCCGAATTCTTTTGGCATTTCTTTGACCTAAAATATTTAAAAATAAAATTTTAACCGTTTTAAGACCGTTTGGCGGATGAAATGAGATTCAATTTAGTTTCTAAAAGATATCTTGAAACGGGACTTTCTGATTTCAAATGATAACACCTAAAAACTTTCACTAGCACTGTGAGTTGGTGAAAATGCAGGTGAAAGTATTAGCATTTCGCGTAATAAGAAGTGTTTGTAAACGTAAAAGTCAATAATAACAATTGATAATTAATATACAACTGTTTACTTCTCCAGGGAACGTATCTACAATAAGGTATAATGGTTTTTAAGGGAGCGTTATTATTGGTGAAAGTTTTTGTCTAATTTTGTATGTGTAAAGTGAAAGCGACATTTATTGTTATGGTTGACTGGGATGTATACTACTTATTACTTCAAAATGTTATCACATATCATGTTGTTTCAATATAAAATTTGTAGTTAGGGGCTTAAATGTAAGGTTTATAAATTGGCTTTATAACCTCAGGCAGTCCCGACGAGTGAAATGATCGTGATTGACATCGGAGCCATCGATCATCCTCTGTAACTCCACTTCTGACATATACAAAGTAGTTACTAAAGCGAACGCAGATAACTGCTGATAGATTCAGTTTTACTCTCTTGTGTTTTATTTTAGAATGATTTTGCATGTTTTCTTCTTCCATTGAGGATGATGGAAGTTCTGCTAGCCCGGAAACATGATCTCTTCGACTTTCTGATGTGTGAAGTGTATGGCTACATGTATCACAGTAAGCAGTGGACCTCATTCCATGAATAAAATTCATACCATCATCCATACACCGCAAGCATTCTTGAGTAGCCAAGTCTTCACAGATGAAACAAATTCTCCGTTCTGAGTAAATACACATATTATAAATATTAATAACGATAAAATTACGATGAAATACAGTATTCTCAACTTATAATAACTCCATATGAAAACTTTCAACGAAATTTCACTTTCACTAAAATTATAGAAATTTTAGCATTGTGAAAGTTGGGAAAGTTCCATATGGGGTTATCATAAGAAAAGACAAAGTACTATGGAAATTGGATGCCGTTGGTAAACTCACCATCATGAAGCAAATCTGTAATATCCAATTCTAAATTGGGGATGATTGCTTCGTATTTTGATCTTGGATATACTCTATCTGGCAATTTTATTATCATCGCTGGGAGAGGCGTTTTTTTCATTTTGATTCTCTCCAGAGCGAAACTCTGGTCTAATAGAAGTTGTACGGTTGAAAATATGGATTTTACTCTTCGCATTTTCAGTTTTGCACCATTCATCTTCATCTCGTAGACATACTCGGGATAGGGAACTCTGTCGAAAAGGGTCTTGTATTTGATGAATTCTTTTAAATTGAGCACTCGGTCAAACAGGGTTTTGAAAATCAACCTTTCAACATCATCGTCACTACTATCGTCTGGAAACATAATATATTACCGAAAATTAGATTTGTATCGCCAGTATCGCTAGCATATACACTGAGACTGAACGCAATTCAATGTGAAATTTTAACTTGTACAACTGAAAAATATGTATTCTCATTATAATAAGCATCGTAGATGGAAAGTTATAGTTAATATTATGATGTCATTCCATTCAGCTTACCTGGTTTCATTTCCAATTGCGATTCGACTTTTGCCATAGCTATTGTCAGAACTACAATTGCATTTCGTGGTACTATTTTGTAATTCCGTAAAGGGTTTGCGATTCCATCTCTAATGAATCTTTGGATAGCATCATTCATAGTAATTACGCTACTTAAACCGTAACTTGGTTTTCTGAATACCAATCTACAGACATTGCCGCATTCCAGGAGCCTCGTATCAAAGATATCCGTAAACAATAACATCGCCACGAGAATAGATTCAATAAAATTGTTGTCGCCTTGTATTCCTCGAAGAGCATTTTTTTCTAGGAGCAAAAGATCAACTTGTGCACAAATTATAAATCTATTTTATTTGTAAATAATAATAACTTACGTTCACAGTTCAGAAAATCTTTCGGACAAACAGGTTTTGTCAATTCTAAATTTGCGAGTTCTCTTATTTCTAAAAGTTTTTGCTTAACATTTTCTAGAGTTATGTGATGATTATTCCATTCGACTGTAGAATATATTTGTGAACGCATATCTGCGTATCTCTTAGTATAATCTGCGTTTAAAAGGATGTGCCAGTACGCAATTCCATCTTGGTAACCTAACGAATTTTTATTTTTAGAAATCATTTACTTTCTTCGGAAAATATTAGCATTTATTAGCTTTTAAGTGTACAATAAGTTACCATTATGGTAGGTATTACTATCATCTCGTAAGATTGAATCTGCTTCAGATTCCTGTGTAAAACCATTATTAGCATTAAAACTTTCTCCTTCTTAGCTTCCTTTATGTTTGTTCAAATACCGTATAACTCGAATTAATTCGTCCCTTACGTTTTCACGTAAAACTTTGGTTGAAACATGGTTAACCCTGGTGAGTTAATTCGAGATATACGGTATTATAGCATTTTTGAATATATGAAATAAAATACAGTCTAAATAAAGGAATTTCTTACAGCTTCCACGGTATTGTGTGCTTCTTCGTTAGCTGCCCGATTATTCCGTTGACCATAAGGATGACTTCTAATTGTTACACTGCGTGAACTTCCATTCGGATATCTTCTTGGTTCTATTTCTATGTTTGGAACTCCATTTCCGAATAGTGTACAGCTGCCATTGATGTAAGTTGTTGAAGGCTCTTGCTGTGATTTGTCGGTTGCTGATGAGTGAGGGAGCTGATAATTTGGGGGTAGCTGATCCAACAATAATGGAGATACATTTTGTGAATTTTGCGATCCTTGAGAAGTTATTGGGGAACACTGTTCCATATCTTCCATTGCAGATAAATCTGATGAGGAGGTAGTTGGCGAAATTGACGAGGTATTAGGAATATCCAAGGATTTTGCAGTACCGAGACTTTGATGGTTTTGGTCAGTTTCGATTGACTTGACTGAAGTAGGACGACCGCTTAAGTTAGAATCGTGTGGTATTCGTACACTGACAGATTGGTCTGGATTACATTTTGAATGACTAGCAATGTATTCATAATTTTTTGTATTCGATAAGGACTTCAATTGTTGTAGTTCCAATAGTCCCAAATTACCCACATTAAGCAGTGGAGGTAGTGGGCGTTGGACCAAACAAGTCCTAAGATTCTTTTCTTTCCAGATGGTTTTGTTATCAATTAATGGTGTGGAATTCATTTGTGGAATTTTAATACCTTCGTCCAGAGTGTCGCTTGCATTTTGTATCGATGAAGTTGACATCAAGGGTGCCTGTTCCTTAATTGTAGTTTGTGTTTCCATTGTATCTGGATCAAAGCAAGGAATTGGATAAGACGATCCTTCTGTCGTTATTACACTTAGAACTTCTTTTTCATTTCTATCAGGTATCGGTTTATTCCTAGACGAAGATGGGAAAACTTCAGAATACAGGTATAATCCATTAGGGTCCGTCCGCGTTGCAAATGGATTCTCAGCGGGTGGAACAAGAGCTAACGGATTTCCGTTTTCTAAAAGCTCCACCAAGCTGGCCTCAATTCCCATTTTATTTTCCTCCAGCAAAGAAATATTGGCATCTATCCGCTCTCTCAAGATGATAGGATGTTTCTCATATTCACTATCTACGATTTTTAGAATTTCTTTCTCGAGGCCGATTTCCATTTTCAATGACTGAGGATCATATATTGGAGCTTCCTCTAGCATTCTTCTCAGATTTGGCAAAGTTTTAGCATTAGAATTTGTGGTAACTTCAGTATTAGTCATATCGATATCGTCTTCCATTGTGATGGTGGAATTACGATCTGGCTGAAGCTCAGAATGTGTCTGGAATATGAAGATAATTTGTTAGTTCGTTAGATTGAATAAATTATGTTCTTTAAAAAATGTAGTAGTCATTCATGTATCATGCCGAAATATTATTATGGTATCCACTACTTTCACTATAATGCATTATTTACTTGTTCATTTTTATTGGAGTATCCAATACAGCAAATTTCATCTTCAGTATAGCCGTATTTTTTACTTAGGTAATTGTTTAACATCAGATATCCATTTTCCATTTGTAGGGGCGATGTGGAAGGACTGACTCTACTTTTTGAGGTACTTTTTGACCCCACCCCTGACATCCCCGGTTCCAGATTGGTTCCAGATTCCCTGTCCCCAATTTTTCGAGCGCCCGTTCTTTTTAATAAGGAAGATGGTCCACATGCAAATTGTGGAACAAACGGATCTATAGTTGGGAATGAAATAATAATTTTCTACATTAGCCAAAAGAGTTAACTTTATGATTATGATTCCTTATTATACTACATAAATAAAAATTGGTCATACAAGATGTGGAAACGGAAAGATGAGACGAAGCAGATTTCTTTTCATCACGTTTCTTCGTTATGTTGTTTGAAAAATAAAATGATGGGACTTCCAGTGTTTCTGTCGGTGATATTGGTGATTGGGCCCTCATTGGTTCTGTCAAATGAGAAGTAACTTCTGAAGAGAGAGTGTCAGTTGCTGAATTAGTTGTTGAAAGGCCGGTCGATGACATCCTGGTAACTTCTGAAGGGAAATTGCAAGTTGCTAACTTATTATTCGTTGAAGGGTCAGTTGC
>JABASH010003679.1:0-15840 GCA_019776445.1 Tomocerus maximus | reverse complement strand
TAAATACCTATCTTACTAATAGATAGATTTCTGTGATTTTGTATACCAATATCATATTTTTAGGTATTTCCAACTGTTATGCATTTCCAAATCTAATAATTATTATATAATAGTAGTAGTGCTATATAGTAGTTATATTATACTTAACACTTTCACATGTGGAATATAAGTAAAAGCTACAGTAAAACCACATCTAACAACATAAAATCATTGACATCGGACGGTTGCGGGTAGGTGAACTATTCATGAAGTCATATATGAGGAAGAAAAGAAGAAATGGAGTTTGTTGAGCCAATATTTTTAGGAAATGACCAATGTGTTATGATCAAAAATCATGCGAGACTGACTGTAGGGTGGTATTGATTAGTGTGCAGTATTTAATTGAATTACATAAAGTAATTATAATAGTTATAAATAATACGAATTAAATGGCCAGAGAGGTCTATAGAGTCTAGATTCTTATATGCTACATATAAAATATTAGTAGTATGGGCACCTTTTGATTTTGTGTCAATCCAAAATCTCAGCCAGCCCCTTGGGAGAAAGAAAAGGTTATGAGATTCCTCCATGGAGTCGGCAATAATTCTTTCTGAGCTGCTGCCACTGCAAATACTATTAAATCAATGAGAAACTCTGTTCATGACAAACAAACAAAGCCAAGTAAAGATAGTCTCTGGCATTTACCTACACTATAGAGATTGATAGATTGTGGAACATACTAAAAAGCAAGTATCTGTCACGTCAGTATTCACTATGGACTTTATTTGAAAACTCGGGACCATTAGAGAAATAAGGAAGAGCTAGGGTAGACGAAATAAAAGGCTGTTAATATCATAAATGTGAGTTGCTCAATTCATCATTAGCTCACTATTCATGTGTACTTCACTTGCTATGGTACTATATGGTATGAAACAGTTTGTTGAATGGCTATTTCTAATGGAAATCTAATAGTGGCTGTGGCTGGCGATGTATTTGATTCATATGATTCCTAATTTTCATGATGGAAAGCTCTTTGTCATTTAATGGAGTCGGAAGGAGATATCTAACCAGCCAACCCACAGTCTATTGATTTCGTTTCTTTTGTGGCCATGTAGTATTATGCCGCTAATAATACTGGCAGTTCTTAAAATCTAGAGCACCTAAAAGTGAAGGACAAGACATGATAGAACATAAAGGTCATGCGAAATACGTATCATTATGCCTACACTCTTAGGTGCCTAACCTCCAACCTAAATAAAGTATCTTTGTATATATAGGATGTGGACTTTGTGGACCCTTTTCCCCCAAATAAATTCTCTGTCACTAAATCATTTCTGTTCTCCTCATTTTTAGAAAAAGTCAAGTACGTATTTACGTATAACATAGGTGTACTAGTAGGACTCTATGCTAGTTCCCGAGTTTCTGAATACTCGAATTGAATGAAACTACTGGCTGACTATAAATAACGTAATAACAACAGTAAAGCGGTAGAAATTATATAAATATTATACTGTGAAAGCGAACGCTTTTCCGTAAGAGGAAAAATTACCCGTTGAGAAAATTTATATGAGTGAAGCCTAACGGCAAATGGTAATGATGTCACTAGCAGTGGTAGCATAAAAGTAGATAGGTTGAGATGAGACGCTAAAAAAACTGCAATTCAAAGCCAACTATGTCTGCAAATCGGAAAGTAGGGATTTCGTATAAAATCTGACGCTGACTCACTCCCACATAAACATAAGAGATAAAAACTACGTTTCACGTTTCTATTCTTGCCTCCGATTCATTTCGGGTCGTTTTGCAGCTTTATAGTATTGCTACAACTATTGCAAGTCTTATTTTCTGACTTGGCTGTGCAGACTGGGTTTATATTAGGGCTACATTGTAGTTTGTTGTGAAGGATTTAATAAAACAGCAGCTCAATTCTACATTCCGCATTCCTTTGAAAGCATGCCATTGCCATTGAGAGATTGAGATAGTGAGATATCTTGCTAATATTATTACTTTTACTTGATTGACGAGCAAGACGTAAAATGGATTCTTCAGGGATTTTATTTTCATTCCTGCATGATAGGAAAGTTGCAACTGCCCGGGCTATTGAATCTGGAGGATTGAGTTTGTTGGACACACCTTGTTCCTGAGAATTATGTGCAAGTATCTCCACTGAAGTCCTATTTCGAACTATTAACTAGATAGTGATAGGTTTCTCTGTCTCTCCTTGCCAATAAATATTCTCACATTTCTTCCATTTCCAATGCTACACTTTCTCCATTATATTTCTAACTTTAGTCTCTAAAGAGATTCAGGGTCCTGTGCCATGATCCATTTTGTAGCCTTGATGGTCTTTTTACGTCAGACTAGATAACTAGACTATGTTCGGCATGTTCGCCTGGACCAGCACACAGAAAGAACAGTAAAAACGTATGTTATATATTTATGATGTATGTACATAATATGTTCCTATGTCTAGTATGGTTTCACATTTATATCTCTATATGGATTTCATTACAGATGTACATGCATGCTCTTCGTCAGTAAACAAATGTTATTTTAAGTGCTTGTTTACATAATAAGTGTATATGAGTTCGTTTAATTTCCGGTTTATCATCCACTATAATGACAATGACCGTGATTCATTGTTCAACAAATGTATAAAGATAGATGAAAATAAGGACAGATAGAAAGAACCCTGCTGTTTCTGTACGCAAACAGGATCTAGTTCAATTTTCTAATGCACACATTCCTTGAGTGCTCTAATCAATATTTTCACTGCGACTTCGAAACTACTGCAGCACAGTCAGTCAGAGGAAATACGGGTCCTTGAATTTGTCATTATGATGTGATGTAAATAAACACAGTATATGTAATGTGATAGTACAAAATAGTACATAAGTACAAACGATATATCTGAACTTTTTAGGTACCTATATTATATTCTTTTGCATGTGCAGAAAAATCCATATCCAAGAAGCGTCTGTATGAAATTTTTTATCACATTAATCTACATGTAGTTTTATGCCTTGTTCTTTAGTTCTTTACTAAAATGCAGTATCTCATTGTATCTTAGAACTACATTTAGATTACACTACTTAGTATGTATTAAACACGTTTGCCATAATATCTTCTCTGTGTTGCATGTTCTTGACGTAGACGCTTTGACGTAGATTTCGTACACTCGTGCTGGTTTAAAGAATTTTATCAACATGTGTTTACTACTGTGTTAATACTGTTATTGTGGAATTCAGGATAAAAACAAATTACGGAATCCCTGTGTGTTCGATTAGTAAATAGTAGTTTTCTTTCATGGATTTTGTGATCAATGAGATGTATGTATGATAAAACAGACATGGTATTGATATGGCTTATTCTAATCTGACTGTCTGAAAACCATGTTTTCAAACTAAATATACGTTTCTATTAATAAAAAGCTTGTAAGATCACATCACACATGCCGCATTGGACATTATTTGAGACAAACGAGTAGCTTTTAACATTTAATTGTGTGTGACAGCGTGGGCGGGGTTTCTCAGACATATACGCAAATCATTGTAAATAATTGTGGGTTGGGTGACTGATTTTGAGATGCTAATAAATTTTTATGTGTTTAGGAGCTGAAAAGAAGTAGAGGAGCTGTAAGAATAGATGTTCCAGCCTTATTGCGTTCAGATTCAGAACAGTCAGTTGTACCGCTCAAACGCTTTCCAAAGGAGAAGAAGAAGACTTTATTGGCATTTTTGCTGTTATGTTTAAATTTTGTATTGGCCACAGTGTCCTTATCGTTAACACATGACAGTGTTCCAGATCGTCCACCACTTCCAGATTTCGTTCTGGATAAATTGAATGCACAGGATTGGGCTCTGGATGTGTCGGAAATACTCATAATGATTTCCACAGCTACTTGTTTTATCGTAATGGTCCTTCATAGGCACAGGTATTTAATACAGCTTTATGTGTAATGCATTAGGGATATTATATCATTTAAATAATTCACAAAAACTAAAAAAATTTAACCCTTATTTGTTTTTATGTAGGTGGATCGTGTTTCGTCGGTCTTTCTTAATTTTATCCGTATTATATTTGATGCGCTCGGTAACGATGTACGTAACAGTTTTGCCAGTAGCCTCATATACGTACAAATGTTCTCCGAAATCCAATTCCACTTCTATTATAATGGTGGCCAAGAGAGTCATTCAGCTTGTTAGTGGCTTTGGTTTATCCATCAATGGTCAACACACGTTTTGTGGGGACTACATTTATTCCGGTCATACTGTTATATTAGTTACAGCATATCTTCTAATTCAAGAATGTAAGTAGTACCTTTTTATTTTATAGCTATATTCACAATGCATGGGTTCTCAATGAATGCTTATTTAATAGTGTCATGAATCTCTTTCAGATACGCCAAGGAGATTAGTTCTGGTGCATTGGGCGTCCTGGTTAGCAAGTCTCACGGGTATTGTGATGGTATTAATAGCCCGTGGACACTACACTATTGATGTTCTCATTGCATATTATGTGACGACGAGAATTTTTTGGATATATCATACTCTAGCGCATAATCCCCACCTTAAGGTGATTTTGAGTTTTACATATATAACTTGAATCTAATCATAACATTTAAAATAAATATTTGATTTTTTGTGATTTTACAGAATAGTCAAACTTCCAACTATTTATCTCGCATTTGGTGGTTTCCAGTTTTCCGCTACATGGAAGGGAACGTAGGAGGTGCTTTACCAAGACAGTACTCTTTCCCTTGGTCTTCGAAACCTCATCGATCAAGAAGGAATATTTGAAATTATTTATATGTAATGCAACAATGAGCTCATTTAGGCTGACTAAATCAAAATATTGTCTGTCATTTTTATATAGAGTCGTTTTTGTGTAAGAATAGTATATTTAAACAATCTGTCAGCTCCATATTGTTTATTAATAGATGAATCCATGATGATGTGCCCATGATGTACCTATATTCCATATTTTCGTCGAAGGGAATACTCTGTAAAGTTGAACCACATTTATAATTTTTACCGTTATGTACATTTTATTACCTTCTATTCATGTAGGCAGATGTGAGGATTGCTACAATGCATTTATATAACATATGACATCGATTCTTTTGAATTCCCATTTATTCTGACATGGTAAATATTATCCTTAGGGATTAGCCTATTCTATTAAAGTAGCAACGTAATTATATTGAAAGAAAGCAGTTTTTCAGCCTTGGCCTTACCTTTATATCTGTCTGTTATTCCGGTGACGAAAGTTATACTGAACGTCAAGTGTAATAAGCGTGAGCAATATTTATATCGTATTTATAGTGTATTCACTAGGTAGTAGCAATTACATAGCAATAATTGCGAAGCAGTAACTAAAAAATCAATATTGCAAATATACCTACTACTGTTATAAATGAGGTGACTGTGTATATAGCTATATAAGTTATTATGATGAAACATATTGCATTTTGTCAGTGTATAATGATTCCACACTGCATTTAACGGCCGCATAAATATCACGAGTTACAGATACACAACAGCGAAAGTACTTTGCTATAATAATAATGATATTATAATGTATCGTATGTATGTCAGGTATACTTGAGTACCTAAAATAACCAAAGTAGATTTTTTGGGAATGAATATATTCTGAAAAGAATATTGTTGAGTCAGGTAAAGTCAGGTTGGAAACTTCAACTTAAGCGAAGCATAATTGATGTAGATTTTGTTAATGGTGAGAATTTTTGTAACATAATGATTTGAAAACAAGCTGCCCACTTGATTGTACTAAGTAGGAAAATCGTGCAATTATGCCTACTATTTATCAAGGACGACATAACGCCTCTAAAATGCATTTTATATGTACAATCACAACTTCCTGTTTTTAACAGACCCGCAGGCCTTTATTATTCTATTCAATCACACGAACCTTGGCCGTAGGTATCTCATAAATGTCTATGTCTACATTAATGCCAACATTAAGTAAAAAAGCCAACAGCAAAGATTGTCCATCTGAATAAGTATATTCGTTCAGCTTCATAATAATTCATGATATATTTGCTAATCAATAGTGTTTTATGGGGCTCAACTCCCTTTTTGACAATTACTGTGAGTATAAGTACTGTTTTTGTGCCTTCCAACCTCAGGACATAATGTTTGTAAAAAGTTAGTGCTTCAAAGTAAGTATTTACCTAGTCTGATAAATGGTATAGGTCATTAAATAAATAATAATGTTATGTTCCAGCCAGGACATTATGAACAACTTAATGTTATGTTAACTATAGCTCTTTTAAAACTGTCAGTTAATTTTATACACATTTATGTGTCATATGATTTAAATGATGATAATCAATCTTGATCATATACCTTGTCACGGGTGGATTGTAGTGGCTGCTATTGTTGAATTTGGTTTTGAAATTCGAATGACTGTGTAGAAGCGTAATAGAAAAATTGGTGGATGGACATGTATAATGAAATAGTATAATATGTTGTGGGGCTAATTGTAATGATTTAATTACCATTTCTGTTCTGACTCTGATTTAATTGATATTGATACTATCTAATCGAACACCAATAATTGCATTGACGACAGACTGACATAACTTATTGCTGGCAATCTAGTAGTGTGCTAATTGAAATTGAATTGGAGCCATATAGTGGATGAAAATAGATACGTATTATGTAAACTGATGATTGTAAAATCCAAGCCTACCTAAATACGCTTTTGTGGAGAGTGCAGCAAAAGGAAATCAATTTAATCAGCAGTAGAAATGGTTCCTTTTTGAGATCTGATGTCTGATTAGCATTAAGATAAATAATACATAACGATTACTTATTTAATAGAAACCTACCTATCCATTTAGTAGATGATAGATACTGTTGGATGTATCATGTACCTGTAGTAAAGCATAATAATATATAAATATATACAATTAGTATATTAAATCGCAGTTATTTATTATGTTAATGCTGCTATACGTGTGTTAAGTGTATAATATTTACTAAATATACTACATACATATACAGCAATTGAGGTGTCAAGGAATTTTGGTTGTTAATTTAAGTTATGCTAATGCTAAGTGGACTTACTCATCGTTACATGAATGCCAAATTAACTTAGTATATTGACTTGTTGTTTATAAATACATTTTATGATTTTTAGCAAATGTGTTAATTGCAATCTACAGATACACCTAAGCATGTATGACATATTTTATTATAAATATCTATGATGCTTTGCATTTGGATTTTGTATTGTTACATTAAAGACGGCACAGAATACACATGTGTTAATATTAATTAAGTAATACTTAGAGAAATCTGTGTCACAGGTGTCTGCAGTTATTGGGAGTTATGATTTCTATTTGTATTTAATTGCACACAAATGCAATTCAAATTACTTAATTTCAGTTATGTAGTTACGGTATGATTTATGAAATCCTTATTACATACGTATATTCCCTGTTGAATTGGTGAGTAATTGGAAGTGTTTGATTTTCTGTTTGTTGTAGTTATTTATTTTCCTCTTGTAAGACTATTTTTGACGTAAAACATTTATTTCCATGTTATTAGAAAATCACTTAATACTTTTACATTACTTTTAAACACCAGTCTTAGGTCAAAAAAATTGATCTTGTTCACGATCCAGATGTCCTTCATGCTAATGTGTCTGACACAAACTATTACTTTTACGTACTATATACGATATGAATTGATTACTACTACTACTGTATGCATTTGTAAGAACCACATTTAATCCTGATACATAAGCTCTAAAGCATTTAGAATGCATAATAATTAATTATATGTATATTATAATTATACCAAAGTTATAAAAGTACATTTTTGTCTGTGTACCATGTGTATGTGTGTGAGTAGTAAATATAGTTTTTTTCAAATTGAGGGTATATGGATTGTTATGAGAGAACGTATTAATAAGTAGGCAACGATATACTGCAAGCGGTAGTGGTAACAAATTAAACTAATTTTGAGGAGATAATAATATAATACGAACTATATGTCTACTGCTATGCAGAATTATGTAACTGAATACTGACACTACACTTAAAATTAATTGTTTACCGAAATACTTATCTTATAATACAAACAAACTAGTGCATTTATATACGCTAGCTCTTGAAACTGGAAATTGTGGTGATTTTGAAATTATGAAATTAAATTCAAAGTTATTAAATACACCGTATTAAATAAATGACACTCGGACACTCGGAATTTATTTCCACATCATTGAAACTAGTAAGATAATACTCGTTGATGCTGATATCCTTGAGGACAAAGAGATCATTCACTTAATGAACTCTTAGTGTATCTAAAATGTGGCATTTCATTCCACCCATATCATGAATGTCACATTTAATTCCTTTCAACTGTCTGCTATAGCATTTATGAGGTTTCCTTGTCCAATTGACCTTTCTTTGGTATTTCCTCAGAACATTAATAATTGGCATAAACTCTAAGGAACATAACACTAGCCGAAATGCATCTGAAATCTGAGCTAGTTTATACAGATAATAATATATAAAATGGGGCACAGATTGTAGAAAGGTATATGGGGTTTACGAAAGCACTTATAGTTACCTTTGGATATCCGTGTTGATCACACCTGAGTACATGCACATCGTATTAGATTCTGTTTCAAATATAGAACAATAACGAACACAAGCCAAAGACAAGATGAGCATGCAAAATTGAATGCTAACATTTAGCACGAAAGATGCCACGTTTATGTATGCATTGGGGTCTCATGTCCACTTTGTACTCCATTCTTATTCATGTGAGTTTTACTAACCATTTTCAACCAAATAATGGCAAGACACTTAAAATTAGTTGGAAATTAAGTATGTCCAATGCCAGAGGCATGTACGCCCTGTGTATCAGTAGCAGTGCTAAAAATGTGGATATGCGTGCTGATGCACAAAGTCAAATACTGATGTACTCAGTGACTCAGTACTCACTGTAACAATCGCCAAGAGTCTCAAAGAAGATCAATCGTTTTCGTTTATACTTCTGTTTGTTAGTTTGTACTCGTCATCGTGACATTTAGATTAGCAGGTGTTTACAGTTATTTCTGCATGAAAATGCCAATTCATTTCGCATGTTCTACATACTTTGTTTTTTACAACTTCATTCATTGTTTTCCAAGCGTAAAGGAAGCATGTTAGTTTTGTAATTTAGCATAGCCTCAAATAGTTGAAAATGAAATCGTTTCTTTTCTGCGTTTTTCCTGTTTTGGTTCTCTTTTCGGGGTAAGTACTATTTTGCAGCGTTTCTTTAATTAATTCATATCTGTATTCGTATCATTTTATCAATCTAATTTATCCAAGCAGATTTCTTTTGTAACTTTTAATTTATGGATATCTTGTAGATGTTATGCAGAAAATGATATTGAAAAGCAGAAGACATTTAAGCTTCCTCCTATTACGGATACGGGGGCTATCCAACAATTATTTGATCCACCGTCTGCTGGAGGATTAGATTTCAGTTTCTACAATCTTTTCGCTTCCTTTGTCAATCAAACTAGAAGTACAATACCAAAAATAGCCTATCATAGTAATTTTACATTAATTCAACTGGGTCTGCTGGGAGCTGTTGGAGCTATGGCCGCTGGAGTTGCAACAATAGTGGCAGAAGGCAAATTTTTTAAAGAACAACAGGAAGAGGAAGAAGCTTTACATCATCAATACGGTGTACACTATAAGCGCCAGGATAATCCAGGACGAATCAACTATGGACTCC
Organism: Tomocerus maximus; assembly: GCA_019776445.1. Taxonomy (NCBI): domain Eukaryota; kingdom Metazoa; phylum Arthropoda; class Collembola; order Entomobryomorpha; family Tomoceridae; genus Tomocerus; species Tomocerus maximus. The sequence continues at coordinate 6,106 of JABASH010003679.1, read as the reverse complement.
CGAACTCTATTTCTAACGAGGTTAATTTTATGAAAGCCCCTGCTGCCTCTCCAAATAGCTCTCCTTACGGATCCCAACAAATAAATCCGTACGTGTATCACAATGGGAATCAAGATTTATCTAGAAAGAAAAGGGATGTTAGTTTTCCAACGGGCAACAATTCAACAGAGGAAAGTCATAGACCGCTAAGAAAACGCATCAAGAAAAAGAAAATTGCGTCTACTCAAGAGAACTATCAAGTACAACCTTCTCAATCGTATGAAATCCCATATGAAATGTTCAACAGTGAAGATAATTATGCAAGCTCAGATAAAAGCCAGTATTATACTCCAGAAAATGAGCTTAAGAACAAAACAAAGTCTGCCAAAGTTTTGACATCTGGAAAATACAATTTTGCAAAAGGTAGCAGTAGCACAGAAAAGAATCCTGGGTATTACGTCAACTTAGAGCAACAAAGTTCAGGAAATCCAATTAGCGCTAACAATGAATACGATACAAACTACTACCAACAGTTTATATCTTCCTCGCAGCAAGCTTCTAATACACAAAGCGATCCCAATCAGAAGAACTCTGCAACTGACACCTTAAGTAGTTACGTAAATCTTGTTGACTCCCAAACAAACTACGGACTTACACAGAATCAGAATCCTTCCGTAGAATATACACAGCAGAATAACTTACAAGCTCAATCGAATTTCCCTGGAAATTATTATCCGAATCCTGGTGTTCCTACTGATAGTAGCAATACCAATCAGGTTGGTCAAACTTATACCAATCAACTCTACTACAGAAATCAGTCTCAAAATTCTGTTAACCCTAATGATCCTAACAACTATGCGCAAAATAACTTACCTAGCCAAATTGTTGCAAATAACCAACCTACTGCCACTCCAAACCCAAGTTCATCCCAGTCACAAAGCTCTCAAAACCAATATCTAACAAATTACAAAGATCAAAATATCCAGCAACAATATCAACAGCCGCAACAACAGACACAGCAATACGCAGTTCAGGATTCTCAACAATATATTGTTCAACAGCCACAACAACAATACACAAGCCAGGATTCTCAACAATATATTGTTCAACAACCTCAACAACTATACACAAACCAGGATTCTCAACAATATATTGTTCAGCAACCGCAACAACAATATACAATTCAGGATTCTCAACAACAATATCCTGTGCAACAACCCCAACAATATCCAGGTCAGCAATCCCAAAAATATCCAGGTCAGCAGCCCCAAAAATATCCGGGTCAGCAGTCCCAGCAGCAAATTCATGAACGAGGACAGTCCCAACAATCCCAACAGTCTCAACAACCACCAACACAACAACAGCAGCCCCAACAGCAATATCCAGCCCAACAATCTCAACAACTGGACGAAATCCAGCAAATGCAACCACCTTTACCTCCCAATTCACAAAGTTTTCCTTGGGTAGGAAACTATGGGCCTCAATCCCCTCCCAGACGATATTTCCAAGAAAGCAACACACCCTCTGCTCAAGTGCGCTTTCCTCAACAGCAGCCACCTCAGCATGCATATAAGAAAAATACCAATAGAAATGGCCAAGTGTCTGGACAAACTTCCTATTACATGAACCGTCCATATGCAAACGTTAATTCCAATAAGAGAAACTCATATAAAAATTTTGTCCTTCCAAATGCTCCGGAAACCACTACGCAATCTCTTTTGAGTAGGATTTTCAATCCCTTTGGGTTGTCGCTACCACCTAGAAATAAGAAAAGCAATCTAATCACAAGATCTTTTCAAAGACCTAATTCTAGCAGGGTCAAAAGAGTGAAATGAGGGTCATTGTAGGCATATTCTTAATTTATTAAAATCATGTTATACTCATAATTGCTATTTCAGGGATACTTAACACATGCCATTTTATTTGCGCTCTTTATTGTAATAAAATGCCAAAGTTGGTTGATGAAAGTGGAAGATTTTTTACTTTCTTTTGCATGTTCATGAGTTCGCAATTCATATTCATACATACTAAACCTGATGAATCACAAATACCCACGGAAATGTAAATATATGCTAACTTTGGTTCTTTGATGTATTTATTATGCCGAATGTCAGTGCAGTAGAGAAAACGTAAACAAATCTTGACATCAAAGTGCAGTGAGTCAATATAGACTGATTTATTATAATTTCACAACATCGTATGCTTTTCTGAAGTCTTCTAGTCTAATCTAACGATAAGAGTTTTTGAACTTAGATACGAAAATCGGTCACATAGTCATATTCATAGAATTTGCATTGGTATGCGAAGAGATGATATCTATAATCTGTCTTCTAATGTATTTAGTGTACAGTATAAACAGAGTAGTTGACTTTTGACTTGTAATTTATGTTTTTGTGCTGTTGGCTTTTGTTTTATGGTTTTTTACGTAAAAATCACACTTTATTTAGGTTAGCATTGGGTCACACATAAAGGTAGTACAAATTTAGGTCATAATTTAATTAATATAAGTATTTCACTGCAATTGATTTTCTATTGTATATTGCTACGTGTTTACAGGAATTTTAATACAAAATTGACTGTTTATGAAAGGTAAATCACTAGTCAACTCGAGTAAATACGTAGTGACAAGTAATATCATTCCTTTAAGTAAAGCCGAAACATTTCCCAGTAAGTATACGCAAAATCTGCAGCAGAATTGTCATTCAGGGTGAATTCGGTGTAGTCAGCATCGAAACACGCGACACATTTGATGCTAGCAACATTGACAATATCCGGCCGAATAGCTCCGACAGTTTTTCCGTCAAGGATTCCATGAAACTCAATTCTGTCTCCGTTTCTAAAGCTGAGGATGTAGTCTATGAGCTTTTGTTTATCTTCCGGTCGATGAGGTCCGAACTGTCTAGTTGAAACAAGAATGTTGACAACCGCTTTGACATCTGCGGGATCGGACTGGAGAAAATTCCATCCTTTTTCCGTTGTCGTCACTGAAGGTAAAACGTTAGCTGTGACTTCAAAGGAAACATCTTGAAGGTCTCCGTTCGAAGATCTGAGAATATCATAGGATTTAAGCAGCATAATTCGTCCTTTCCATTGTACAGCAGTAGAATTGTGTCTGGAGTAATTTTCAAAGCATTTCAGTTGCGTTTCCGCAAGAGACTTGGTACTCCAAGCAGTCCGATGACAATCTTTATCGTATTCCTCCCAAGTAATATGTTTTAACTGGTGAATATCATTGTGTTCCACGAGGGAATTTAAGTTTGGCCCAACCACATCCAATGAGATCATAATAATAGTCAGGCTAATCACAGTTACAATTATGGCTAGAAAACCTCCACTGATTTTCCATCCCTCAATGTTTTTCTCCAGTAGTATAAAAAGTACTATCAAAAGTGTGCAGCATACTCCACTTAGTCCTAATTCCACGGAAGTCATCTCAGAACCTATCGGAATAAGTTTCATCGCCCAAATTGCACACAAGATTTCCGGTAGTATATTTTGCAATATTCGCAATTTGGTTTTCCAGTACAGTGATGTTGTTACAATCACACCAACTCCGGTCATCATCACCACTTTGTTCGGTAAGTTGAAGGGCATTTCAGGAAAAGGAGCTAGAAAATATTTTACTATCCCTTCTTCTGATCCAAACATGAAATATTTCTGAAAATCTTCTTTGGCCAACAAAGAATGAACACCTTCGCTGGAAATGAACATTCCGCAAACTAACAAAATAGTTTGCCAACTAGGAATACTTTGTAGTTTCGATCGTACTAAAGTTGCAATCGAAAGAGAGCCCACGATAAGTTTCATGATCCCATGACTTTCATTTGAAGACAGGATGAGAAATGAGAGAAAGTTCACCGCAAGGTAAGGTAATAGAAATTTTTTTGATAGTCTCGTTTCATTTTCCTTTTCATCCCATCTTCCCTCTCGAAGAGCACTGCGGAACGCTTCAGTCCAATCTACAAAATACCATTTTTTCCATTATTTCCACAAAACAAATTGTAAAATCTTAAATCTTAAAGAAATTTAAGCTCCACACACCTTTAAAGTTAGAATAGCGCCTTCTCCACAGAAGTAGATTGTAAGCTGACCATATTCCCAGAAATGCAGCCCCAAGGAGAACACATTTGGTTAAACTAGCTGCTCCGGTAATAGCAGCCAAAATCAGAAGTTGACCAACGAAAGCATTTCCATAAGAAGTAATTGGCCACCGATGTCTTGGCAAGTCTCGGTGTCTACTGTCAATATTTGGTTCTGGAACATCTCCGATATTATGGGATCCTGCAGCTTTCAGTAAATCTTCCAAACTCATTTTCACTTCTTCTTGCGATAATAAATACTCTATTGATCAAGTCTCGGTGTCTGCTGTCAATATTTGGTTCTGGAACATCTCCGATATTATGGGATCCTGCAGCTTTCAGTAAATCTTCCAAACTCATTTTCACTTCTTCTTGCGATAATAAATACTCTATTGATTGACATTGACGGGAAGATATGCTGTTATTAAGAATTCCATACGAAGCTTCATTATTTAATTCTTTATCAATCCCTTCCTCTTCCTGGATTGTGAATGTTTCGTTCAGATCAAAGGCAGATTTAGCAAATTCTTCGCTTTCCTCATTGTTGTCCGGACAATTGTTATTAGAATTCGAACTACCCGAACTCGACTGTTCAACTTGCAATATCTCCGACTCCTTTTCTTTCTCTTCGAATGTCACTTTCTTCTTTCCTGACTGAATTCGGGCAAGTAGTTGAGTTGTCGTTATGAACTTTTCCTCATTGTTCAATCTATTTCAAAGTATACCAATATAAACATGATACTATCAAAATGCATTTCCTAAAACATCTTGACCTGATTATACATATTACAGTAATAAAAAATTCTCACTTAAAATAAAGAATTCTTGCAGCTTTGAATGTCAGCTTCTCATTCAACGGAGTATTTATACACGTACGGACTTCAAAAATATTCAGACTATTAATTCCTAAAGGAAACAAAACCCAAACATTAGAAACTTAATAGAAACTTGTACACAATTCCCAAGAAATACTTTTCAGAGATTTACCAGGATAATAAAAATATAAAATGCATTATACCTCGACCAGTAGAGAGACATTCCTCCAAAAGTCTTGTAGCTTCTTCGTTTCCTTGTTCAGAGGATTTGACTAACCAGTAGATAGCCAGACGAGCATTCTCATCTGAAATACCAAAAGTCAACACATAAATGACATTAGAATGTGTTTTCTACGAATATTGTTAACATGGCAGGTACATACTATCTTTAATAATTCTAGTCTTTAATTTATCAAGGAAAAGCTGATATTTATTTTGACCTATAATCTAATTCCATAGCCCAAAGCGTAATTTTAGCTCCAAGAGTTTATCCATCGTATTCTTGTAGACTCTCTCAATGTTTTTGGAGCTTCACTCATTTTCTCTGCTACCTATAAGTTTTTGAACAGGACACAAGTTCGTTTACATGAACCCAGAACCCAGATGCTAATCACTTCAAAGGTGATCACTCTGTAATAAATTCCATTTAGGCAAACTTGGATACTTATTCCAGTCTGAGTCTCTGTTCACACAGAATAAACTCGCTCTGGGTAAAACAAATAAACTCACAAACTCTACTAAATTGAAAATGAATGTCTCTGGGAACTTATACATCAAAATAAACAGTAAAGATCTATTACTAAAGTCTTACATCTCTTTGATATATCAAATTTTGAGGTATATCTTCTAGAAAAACCATGACAGAGCACAATTTTGGGACTAATTTTACTTATTATGTAATTGACAACAGAATATAGAACTGCTGTACATTTTACGTAAGCATGTTCCAGTAGTTTCACAGATTACGGCATAAGCTAAATATTTTATTTTCTGGGGGAAAGCCATAGACAGACAGATATTTACTCCTTTAGTCTGTAGGATCGCAAATAAAATTATAATGGAAAGCAGAGGGTACCAATTTGGAGCATAGTGCTTTTATGTGTTCTACCCTGACGTGCAAGAACGAACCCTGCATGTGTCACACTACTACTACACTATATCCATTTATATTAAGAGCCTGGACAACATAATATAGTTAGACAGGTATGAATCGGATCCTCTAAGTAAAATCTA
>JABASH010003678.1:0-15848 GCA_019776445.1 Tomocerus maximus | reverse complement strand
TACGAATTTCAGAATACTATGTAGGCACTAGACACATTAGACCCTATGTTGTTATTCATATAGTTTTATCAGTAGTTATTTGCAGTCATAGATTTTGCTGAAAATGGAAAGCTAGTCCGCGGGTCTGGATCTACCAGATACTTTGTAGACAAACGTTTGAAATCCGTTATCTCTGTTCACCTGGTTCTGAGCAAGTATGGACTAGTTGCTTGTTTTTAACTTCAACAAAGCTGTGCTTCAATAATGTTTAATTAGGCTGTTTGTGTGGGACTACCATTTGTAGCAATGATTTTAATCTGAGAGAGCGAAAAGGGCCGAAAACAAAAGGAAAACTTTCGCCATGATAGAGAAACGAGGGTATCCGCTTCCTTCATGAACATAATGTATTATATCATCCATTCACTGTCATCTGTTTACCACGCTAATCCACTATTTCAGTTGGGGGTACTAAATTACTAAAAGATTCATTTGAGTTGATCTGTTGTTATCTCATGGCATTTGTGTAATTGGAGATGAGAGCAAACAAATATCTATCTGTCTCCACAGTGCGCAGCAAAGAAAGTAGAACAGAAGACCAATCCTACTAATGTAGACGACCAGAATCGCTAAATTGTTAGAACATTCAAATGTATTTATGATAAACTGAGATTTTCAAACTCTGAAGCATTCTGCAGCAGATATTCCCACATGGAATACTTTATTTGTCACTACAAAAACTTGGGAATCGTAGAACAGGAAAATGTAAGCTGTCTGTATTGCTTCGGCGTATTGATTTTCTTTCTATATCTAGAAAGGTTGGTGGCTCTTTTCTAACTTTCGTATCCATCGCTGATACATTTACTATTTACTAAAGCAAGTGAAGCAGAAATTGGATTGATTCGACACGCTATGGGTAGAATGTAAACAAAATGTTTATTTTAAAACGAGTCAATGTAGTAATAGACCCCAAGTGTACATGATGGAAGTACAACATCCAAAATTTACATTATGATATCCCTTCCAAGAAGCAAAATGTCTATACTATTAACTCCTATCGCTAGGAATCAATGTAAATTGCAGGGGAAAATGTTCAAGGTGCACTTGGTCATAATATACAGATAATCTGGTAAGTGATATTGATACTGCCTACTGCGTAGTAAGAAGCGTCTTACAAGTTTAACTTTGATACGATCCATATCAACTAACTTTAGAATATGCTTATCCGTACTACATAAGTATTCTAAAAATAGCAAATAAAAATTAATGTAACATGGATCAATAATAATCCTATGTCGGAGGAGGTCGGACTGAAGGGGAGGTGGGAAGGGGCTATTTTTATATTATTAGCTCAAGTATACTGCGCAAAACTTATGTTCTATAAATCTATGACAAGTTGTATGAAAAGTCTAAATTCACATACATTTTTATAATCCACAAAGGAATCTATAAAAATAATAGTATGTAATATGACTTTCCACATCTGAGCTAATAACGGGTTTTAAGAATGTTAAGCTATAGAAGAAAATATTTTATTTTGTAATCGTAAGGGGAAAGGAAGGGATTCCTAGAAAACTTATTGAAGACAAGTATCCGGCTGGAAATAGAAAATGAAAGAAGATAAACAATGAAAGGCAAATCTTTTTATGCAATTGAATAAGCTAGGTTTTGTAGTCTTCCTATCTGAGTTGGGCATAGACTTCCTTATTACATGACGTAAATGATCCTTTGTACAAGTTTTTCTTTACATACAAGAAGAGATGCAAAAAAGCCTTACTTAGCATAAAAGTGTTTCATCAGAGCCTCGTATAGATAAGCCAGATAATAATAAGTGTGTGTATCGCAAAAGTATCAGTAAGATGTATGAGTCTCGGATTCATTTAAATAAAGTAGCTATTTATAGAGAAAACGATGTCAGAGAAAAGAGTGAAAAGAGTAAGGTTGGTAGTGGCAAAGAAAAAGGAAGGACGACTAAAGATGAGCATCCATGCATGGTCTGCTGCATGAATGAGCAGAAGCAATATATTTCTGTAAACATATTCACTCATATGAAGAAAACCCTCCTATTTTCCATTTCTTGAGCGTATTATTTACAACTTTGGCAATTTTCTCAAAGTTAAAGTTACTAATAAAACTATTGAAGAATTTATTGAAAGAAAGCGATTCATTCCTTGTATACGCTTCAATGTAGGTCTACACTCCTTGTTATTGATATTTTCTGCGCGTAGAAAGTATTACTTACAGGATTGTGCATTGCATAAATAAAATAGCCTGTTGTAGTATTTACTATATCGTAAAATGAATCAAATTGGCATGATTCTTATACTTTGATGTGTCTAACTCATATAGCTACAGATCTAGAACGCAGATCCGAAGAAAGCTAACAGAAGTCGATATTTTTCCAAGAAAGTTTTTGGAGAAAGTTTTCTCCTATTTGGAGAGCTAATGAGGTTTGTCAGTGGGAAAGTAGGTAAATTTGATTTGCTCGGAAGAAAAACACCCACACAAATTCAGAAGCTGCCAAAAATGGAGTTCGTAAAAGTTTTCTCTCCTCCGGCTGTCCTACTAAACAGCTTTGTTCCATAATTGATAGGCTTTTACTTGCATAGTGCACCTAGCACTGTGGCCAACCTATTTTATCTCATGAATATTTACTTCATGAAATTGTAATCCTGCACTCTCACGTTCCCGTAGCGTAACTAACAAAAGAAGCTTAGCAATCTTCATAATCCTTGAGAAAGTAGTCATAGTCATTTGTTACTTCAACCGTAGACGAAGCAACACGTAAAGTAAGCAAATCCTCCACTTCTAAGTGCCCAATATACAAAAAGGTTGGCAAAATTATGTAGTCATTTCACTTTCTCATAGGAAGTACGAAAGTAATTGGAAAATGTAAACAATAAAAGGGCATTAGAGATAACACCATAATTAATCTAATAATTTGTTCAGTGTCAATTAAATCTACGCGGAGATCATCGCACAAGGCCATTAGATATGAGTTTAAGAAGTGGTTTGGAAAATAGATAGGTCTAGTTCGTATTCCGTAAAGAATTCGATTACTGTCTAGTAGAATTCCTTCGGGGGTGCCCTTGGGTTGCCTCATAAAATAATATATTAGAATTACTCGTATACTACAATCCTCGAATTTCCTTTCCTATGTACATACTAGCTATAAAATCGAGTGCTTGTGCTGACTCTTATAATAGTTTGAAAATAAAGGAGCAAATTCCTTGGGGAGTAGGAATTACCAAAAGGCTAGTGTAGTATCATCCTCAGTATAGTAAGTATAGGGATTCTATAAAGGTAGCTCTATTTACTCTGTTTAATGACAGCGTAGAAATTCATGTTCTTCCTAACAGTCACAATTACTGTGCCATTTTGGTTGAGTTTGGCAATATTATGTCCCTACCTGGAAGTTTATAGAGCTGAGAGTCATTTTGCGAACTAACTAATTGCAAGTGTATGCTCAGTGAGTAAGCATAGTAAAGTAAGGCGGTGTAATGTATGTGTAGACGAGCGGATGCGAAAATAAAGTTAGTTTAGTAATTTAAGTCGTGGTTGTTGGCACGTTCGTTGGACATTCTAATACTTTACTTTCCGTTCCTGTTTACTAGATTTTAGTAGCAGTTATATGAGTTTAGATGCTCGGAAGTCTCCTCAGATGAAAAACAGAGGAACAGATAGGAATATTATGAGAGTAGAACAGAACAGACTATTTAGCTTAACTCTCAGAGGGAAACAGCTTTTGCCATTATCGATTTCTCTGTACGACAACCTCAACCAACTCCCGCTTCTACTATATTAGGAACTATGTGCACGAAACTTAAGCATATCTGAACATACACACTTATACACCCACCTACACACTTACCAGATACAAAGATGTGTATCTAGGAACTATAATCTTTTTCTTTCCATCCTATCACAAAGTAAAACTTTGAAATACATAAATACTACGTAACTGCCTATGCAGACTTCGGCATTGTAGACCAAATGTCAAATATAGGGCAAAGGGTGCTTTTGTTATGTCGAAATGTATAGCGAACATTTAAACTAGGGATTGGGGTTAGTTATTAGTCGGAGAAGTTGACTCAAAGCCTTCCAGCCACACTCAACTCTTCGTTTCACCATCCGCTACAGCATAACAGGAAAAGAAACAAAATTCTTTCTCAATTTCCTCCTTTAAGTAATGTTTGATCTTAAGCATAGAATGCTGATCTTTACTTTTCTGCACACACAAACTTTCTCTGAACCTTGATCGTTCCCATCGACTTATAATCTTCTTAAGTTCTTGTTGCAATTCTGTTTATGGCAAGAGCTCTCCTAAATTTCTTGAGCTGAGAGCGGCTTTAGCTTGCATGCTGTTGCTGCACGAGATATATCCTACAATGATTCCTACAGATTCCTCCTAATACTATTTGTAGATACTCCATATATAGATTATATCCATAATATCAGTTTTTACGAGAGTTTCATTCCTCCAGCTTCCCATTCAATTAACAGTCATCAACATCATAGTTTCCAAACTTTAGTCATTACAATTACAATTATTCCACGAAATAATATATGATATCCCACTGTAGTACCTACTGTAACTTTTGTGCACCCTCACTTCCAACTTCCAGTAGTTTCGTCTACCGGTGTCTATTTCGCAGAAGTCATTCCATTCAATATACTCTTAACTTCATGCTCAAATGTCCTAGAACTCAATACCATCTCGGGGTTGAGTAATGTGCACGAATAAAGACTAGATGCCCACGTATGTCTCCAAGATTACATTCAATTTCAACATCAAGCAACGACAAAAACTGCTTGAGAAAATCTAGGTACCTCTTAAGAAGTTCAGGAAAGCCGTCTCCGGTGTCTTAAGTCTGCATGCAGAGACAGATGCTATCAGCAACCTTGATTATTTATAGCATTAATTTTAATTCATTTATATAGGTTTAAAACTTTCTTGGCTAAAATCTATCCTAGTTGTCTAAAGGCCTTCCTGCATATCATCCTCTGCAACAACGTATCAAATGTTGAAGAGGACACCCAAGCCTCGGAGGAAACTTTAATAAAAAATCAAATTATGCAACATATGCCTGTAATTAAATAGTACATCCGATGCAGCAAGAATACAAAACAAAAGTATTTTGTTCTCTATTTAATGAAATCGACTACAACACACGGATTGAGAATTGTGATTCTCATATCCTTCAATGTTCTCGGTGCAGTTGTAGAAATCAGTCTAAAGAGCATAAATTGCCATTTAATATTAAATGCCTATATCTGTAGACATTGTACCCACACATTGTGTACAGTCCTAAATCTTTCCTGATATAATATTCTAAGCACAATGGTAAATTTACCATTCATGTCAGGTGCACCATATAAGTCCCAAACGCCCCAAAGTGACATACTAATACTAACAAGTGTAATTCAACCGTGGAAACCATTCACGAAATCTAAGAAGCACAGCACATAATATGAGGTTTCGAAATACTAAAAGAATTGTACACATATTCGGACAAAAATAAAAATACTACCTTATGGTATTCCTAGCCGGTAACGGGTTGATTTGTATAAACCTTCCGATAAGTGACCTGGAAAAGGTTTTCTGTCGACAATACTGATTTTTTCTATTTTATAGAAAAGTATTGTTGCACTGTTTAACTCACGCATATTTTGTGGCTTGTGTTTCACCGCGTGGAGTTTACCTGATTGTTGTGCACTTTACTCAGTTAGATGCCTTAGCTAAAGACTCTTAAAGTACCTACCCTTTATTTTACATTCTTTACACGTATTTGTAAGTAATGGATAACTTCAGTCACCCTGACTGAGCCCTTAGTTACAAAAATGTATCTACCGTCGGTACAAATGAAATCTTTTCCAGGTCAATTCTCGGAGAAGGTTGGGAAAGGATTATATTAAGTCATCTATGTCCTTCCTAGCCATAAGAATCTACCACAAAATGTCGGGAAATAATTTTAAGCATTTACATCCGTGGAATCAACTGTTGGATTGCTAAAGTGCAGTACGGAAATCGATTTTCACACAATGGTATGTACATTTATATAAGTAAGGCATGCTGTGAAATAAGTTAGGGGTCATGAATAATACAGAATGCAGATATGAGCAAAATCTTTGAAGTTCTAAGTAGACATGGCACGGGTATTTATATGGAGAGTGGCGGATGGAATTGGATTCTTTCCTCGTACATTGGATGACAAAATTCTAACTTTCATCTCGGAAATTTGTCTTCATTCTACATTCTACTCCACAATATTATTACCATCAATCTCAACAGATTTCAGTACAAAATATTAATGAACTCAGTAGGAATTTCTTGGGCTTACAATCACATGGAACTTGTCACGGTTTGCCAAATGACTCATTCAGAGATATAATTATGCAGATTATGCAGTACCTAGGAAGCCATGGCAGTACTTACCTGTATGTTGTAATCACATCCCATATTGCCCATATTACATGTATTATAAAATTGTATAATATGGTATTTTAAGTCAAAAGCAAAGATGTAGAGAGAAAAAGAATACATACAGCACTCGCATGAGATCCTGGGGAGGGATGATTGACAGTCTCATAAAAGTGATGCAGGTAGCTTCTAACTCCGAAGGAGTATGGACATGACCTGGTGTCTTCGACGACTTGATTTGGGTTGGGATTTAGACTGCTCGTCTCGTTCTGCTGCTGACTTGGGTCCTCCTCGTTGTCGAGGCACTTGTCTTGGGGTCCACTTGCGGCCTTCATCTCCTCGGTCCCTTCGGATGAATTTTCGTGCACACTTGCTAGAGTGGGTTTGTTGGAAGTAATTGAGCTTGGGCCACCTTTGACTTTTCCTCCCTTTTTAATTTGCAAGCTGTTCTTTTGCGATGTTTGGCCTAATTTACTTTTGTCTAATAGAGGTTTAGTCTCTTTCTTCCTTCCCATAACAAGTGCGACCAAGCTTGATTAAATTTTTTGTCACAAAGCACTGGAACGTATAAGAATCAGTACATCTTAAGCTTATGCTGTAAACTAGTTCGGTGTACAAAGGCCGACGGATGTGACTTCGTTTCTGCTGTATTTAATTTCTTCCAGAAGGCCTGTGTTAATGGTAATTGAACATTAGTAATACCAGGGCTAGGAACTGTAAGGACATAATGACTACTACTATCCTTCAAGCTGGGTAGTTTCCTTTTCCCTATACTTTCTGCTGGAAACAACTAATCTAGAGTAAAATTAGAGACTGGAGAACACAATTATGCGCCTGGTGATGAAAGGCAGTAACTTCGCCAATATATTTGAACACAAATTAACATACGAATAAGCATTCACTCTAATCTTAACTATACTTAATAACTTTTGGATTTGGATACAATAAACAATTAGCGGGTTCTCTGGCATCCTTTTATCTATAGTCTAGATGTACTAAAATGTTGGTATGTCATATATAGCGATTTTAATTCAAATTATTGCAAGGAACAGACTTTTTAATCAGTTTCTTGTTTCATCATCTTACACAATGTAAATGGGCATCTCCATTAACTTTCAGCCACACAAGACATGGCTTCGCCAATGAAGTGGTTTCTAATCAATGTGAACTCATCCTTCACAGTTTAAAGCTTTCTTCAATGATTGTATCCAGCAAAGAAGAAAGTACCAATGCATTAACAGGTCTGAGTACATGCCGATCGTCATACACTATTGTATGCATTGTGGTGAAAACTGTGCATCATCTTTTAACAAGAAATTAAAAACTTTTTGCTTAAAATATTTTATTCCCAGCCAAAATTCTTTCTACACTTTCATACACAGAGATATTTTTCGGATTTGACGTATTATGGGTAGAATACGAGAAATGCAACGAGTTTGTACCTGTTAATTTTCGACATCAAAATAAGGAAAATGCAGAATATAGAATGATGGAATCCAAGCTATTTTATTACAATTTGGTCATCTTCATACTGTCTTTGTACAGTTTATTGAGACTCTTAATCTTATACAGTGCTATACAGTCTGCATTTTATCTGAAGAGGTTTAGGAGATTTACTTTCTCATTATCAGTAAATACAAAAACTCCCACTTATCTGCTTTTTCAATATTTCGACCTCGAGTATAGCATGTGTAATAAAAAGTCTTAAAAAATCGTATATCTCCTGGTTATCTCTCTTCATTTGTCAACTACTTAATGAAGCTCTCTGTAATAATTAGGTCTTTTAGATTAATCCTCAGATATGTAAATATACTCTGATGCTGATAAAAAGGTTGTAGCAAATGTCTTTGAAATGAAATCGTTAATGAAGATGTTTCTCTGAGAGGATTAGAGAACTAATACAATGAAGCAAAAGTTTTTTCGAATCATAGATAAGAGACAAAAATTATTGAGCTACAGTGGGTTCCAGAGCGATTGACACCAAAATAGGTCGTTACGGACTCGTGGCCTTATCCTCCGTTAGAAACCTTTATAGCACATGTTCATACTTCACTTCCTGCTATATGTAGATTCTCCGAGGCCAATGATAAGCCAGTCGGAAAAAACGAGCAAAAACTAGCCACTATCAGTGGAGATAAAGTTTTAGTAGCGAGGAGAGTCAATGTAATGTGAAAGTACGGGAAAGTAGTGCATAGAAAGTCCCTGAAAATAAGTAACGCGTGTATAGATCACACGGACAAGCATTAAGTGACCTGTCTATGCTGTCCTAGAGCATTTCTAACAACAAAATATACTGTGGATAATAAATATGAACCTTCTGCGTCTGAAAGCATTTCATGATGATGATGATGAAAAAGTAGCAGAAAAGTAGGTAGTCATTACTCAGACTCAGTTTCACAGAAATAAGTAAAACCACAATGTTCCGAAAGAAGTTATTTATATCGAAATGCATATGAAACATTTTTTGTCTGGTCTACTCAACCATATCTTCAAATAATACGCTATATGATGACATCCTGTTTCTACTATAATTTGTGTACTACGGACTACGACTACAGCATATAAATAGATTTATTTGCAATAAAAATTGAAAATCTTCTCAAGGGTCTACTAAAGATATTTTTAGAATACACTTACCTTTTACATCGTCGTCACGTCAGTCAAATGAACTCAGGTTTCAATATAGAGGATGTGATGAGATGAAATCAACCGATTTCTCAGATTGATAGGTGAAGGCTTGGAAGACGATCGTGACGTCTGTATGAGAATTGAAATATTTGTGGTCCAGTAGTCCTTCAAACGAAGTCCTTATTGGATTTCGAGTTTTATATTGGAGTGGACTGCGGTTTTCTTGTTTGTATGCAATAAAGTCTGTTATGTGGGAACAAAAGAATTGTCTCAAGATGTAAACCACACGAGGAGTTCCAGCCGAGTTCCACTTTGACTCAGGAAATTCCAAACGTCGACTGAATGACTGAATGTAGGTAGTCGGTTGGATTCGTTTGTATACAAATGTATATATGCGTGCCTGTCTACAGATATATCTCTCCTGTGTGTCTACAAACTTTCAGTGGTGTTGCTTATGGCATATGGTAGTCCGAGTGAAACGTTGCTGTCCTGGAGAAGCTCACGGTAGTTGTGGCCGTAACATCTAATATTACTCTCCTTTTTTCATTTCTTCTACTAGTGTTACTAACTAGGGTTAGCAAGGTATACTCTTTTCAGCTATGTTCGTCGAGCTAGATATTTCCTTGCTTTCACTACTGTCATACACGGTAGTGTCTGAACTGAACATTTCATGCTTTACCTACTAGAATGTAGTACCAGAAGAACGTAGCTCGATTGAATTTGTTTCCAGCTACGCGCAACGAATTCTAGTACTCCAGTTTCCATGTCCAAGGCAAGGAAGCAAAAGCAAACCATTGAAATACATATACAGGAGAACTGGAGGAAGCCAAGCGCAGCGCATGTCACCATTTCAACCTAAAAAGCAGTCTTGGATCTGAATCTTGCTTTATGTTCATATTATATGCCCCTATTACACTTCCCTTCGTCGTTAGATCTGATTTTCATGCATCGTCTACTTCTTGTTGAGATTCGGACGCTTCCTTTTTTATCATCTTGTACAACTACAACTAAGTACCTACGCAAATAATTGAGATTTTCTAGTTCCAGAGTGTTACTTATACTATACTTTATTAATTACGGTTACGTATTATAAGCATTTATGTTGGTGTATTTGATTGAATTATCTCAACACAGAATTCTTGCGTGTAAGTAGAAAATGTATTTCACATAAGGGAATAGCCCCTGGCCCGAACGGACGAAATCTGATGCATTTTACCAGTGAGAATTTAATTATGGATTCATCACAACAGGAATGAAAGATGCTAAGCAGGAAAGCATATTCTTACGAATTTCGACAACCAAAAGTTCCAGGATTTAAAAGATTGAGACACATAGTATTAGCATAAGTATAGCATTCTTTGACAGACATATTTTGAATATAATAGAGATAGAGAGCTGATAAAGCAAGTAAATCTATTTCAACTCGCCTAAGGCCTAAGGTACGGTACAAGGCTATGGAATAACACATTTTCTCCTTCCGTCCTTGAACAATATTTAACTTTCGAAATGCCTATACATACTCTTCTGACGTTTATGTGCCATGTGAGTGAACAAGGGCTTGAAAGTTCAGGAAACTTTTACCATTTATTACCCAGAAAAAGAAGTCGTGGGCGAATGGCGAATCGTTTAAATTGTTTCATATTCGTTGATACATATGCTAACAAAATGGCTTTTCATTCATTTTTATTTTGTTACCTTCTGTGTACACATATTTCCATATATATTACGTACTAACTCATAATAATAGACCTTGATCTACACCTACCTGCCTTTTAACAGGATTTCCATTGCGTCTACTTTTGACTGTTAGCCCGAACCGAACCAATTTGGCCATTACTCATTCAATGATGTAAATAACATGAAGGTTAAAACAGTCAATGGGGAAATCAAAGGAGGAATGTCAGAATGTCAACTTGTTTCAGCTGCCAGTTCTGATCTAACAAAGTGTGAATTGTACAGAAAGCACAATGAATTAAGCTACAAGAGCTAAATGCGTGTACATGGTAAAAAACTTTCTCTTGTTGCAAAGTAATTAATAAAAATTACATAATGTCCAGTTTTCTAGTTTTTTTGTGTTCGTAGTTTCCTGTAGCACTTTCTGTAGCACTTTCTGTAGTTACTGAACTAACATATCAATTACCAAATGCTTTCAGCAAATTGATACTTGTGCTGATTTTTTTGTATACATCATTGTTTTCATACAACACAAATTAAACGCTTTTCTAAAGTAAAGTATTCGGTGAAAGTGGCACAAAAGTGAAACTTAAAAAACAAAAATTAGTTTTGAAAAAGTTGTAAGTACAAGGATGTAACAAAAGAACTAGTTTTCATGACTAGCAATGCAAAGTCTGAGTCTGAAGAGGATATTTTAATTTGTAGTAGTACATCAACATCGTCATCATAAAGCATTTATGAAACTCATTGTACAATATGACACGAAAGTGACTTTTTGAGTTTTTTCTTACGTCTGTTGTACACTGGTAATTTCGTCCGAATGAAATTTTGGTGTGGTGAAAGTTGCGATTTTTATATGGGAGTAGCGTAAGAAAAGAGAAAGTACTTCAATACGTAACTTTCTTATGCAAAGTAATAATGATATTGTAAATGTAAGAAAGATCTCTCAAAGTTTTAAAAAATCAAAGATAGGTGTAACGAAACGGCACAATATGTATTGTGTTGACTCGTTGAGTGAGGGTACTATACCAAAAACCGAATTCCTTTAATGTAGGTTGTGCTCAAAGCCGCATTCTAAGGCCTTGGGTTGTGCTTTCTGTGGACACCAGAGAAAGAACATCTACAAGAATCGTGTTTCACAATAATGATTTTATTGTACATTTGGCTACTTGAGACAGGCAGAGCGTTAGTGAGATTCTCTCTTCCAGACTTCATTGGCTGGTATTGCATTGGCTATAGGTTAAAAGTTTGAATCTTTCTCTACTCATTTTCATTTTTTCGTTTCACAGGTCACACAGAATCCCAAAAATAAATTACTATTGATAGAAATGAACAAAAAAATCTTTTTTGGCTAATCTTGAATCTACCCTAAACTTTACAATTTATTCAAAGAATTTGATCATCTTTAACAATTAGGTACTAGTAGTGGTAATACTACATTTTACACTGCTTACTTCCAAACGAAGAGCCAACAGTTGACCTGACCGCCAACAATATCAACTTCTCGACCCGGACCCGAACGTTGAACGTACGTCAGTAGTCAGTACAGATAAGGTAGGAAATGGGAATACGAAAATTACGAAATACACCTTTTATATATGTATAATATTATGTTTATGTGATTAGGAAAAACAATTGGTAGAAGTCGGATGAAGGAAGGAGAGGCATTATAATTTTATTTTTATCATCATCGTACATCGTAATAATATATAAATGACCGAGCTTACTGGCTGAAACTGAAGGGTTTTTGTATTTCACTAATAGATTCTATTCCATATTTAGATGTTAGAACCTGACACTCACTCACTCACTCAGGACGACTGCATACTGGACAAAATGATCACAACGGAGGACAATGAGGATTCTAAACTAGAAGACGAACCCCTATTAAGGGAGAATCCTAGACGTTTTGTGATTTTTCCTATAAGATACCACGATATTTGGCAGATGTACAAAAAAGCTCAAGCGTCATTGTGGACTGTAGAAGAAGTTGACTTGTCTAAAGTAATAAATCATAAATTAAAATAATAAAAATTATCATTGAGCATTTTATCTATATTGTACGACCTATGCCTTGGACGATATAAATAACATTACCTATTTCGTAATATTATGCTATTATGCATTCCAACTCCAACGACCTCAGCATTCTCGATTGTGTTAATTGTTGCAGTATATTCTAGGTATAATTATGTATAATTGGGAATATTGAATATTAACGGCACAAAGTAGATATATTCTCATGAATTGAGGTCTGAAACATTGGTAGAAAAATATCGGTTTCTTTCGGCTCCGACTATATTTCTAATTTTTCTTCAGGTATTTCATTTCTGTTTCATTTAGAGAGAATAAGAAGAAAGGAGATTAAAGAACAGGGTTTACAATATAGGGTAATAAGATTCGACCAATTCCGCCTATCTTTATACTCTCAAGCTAAAACAAATGTATTCTTTTGGTTTTCTGGTCAATTAATCGGTCAAACCATTCAGTCCTGTGTACAACAGAGAAAGATATTTCGTAGATAAAAATTGTTATTGTTATTAAGCTGTGAGGTTACATTGTAATTTATAATACGATAAATAAATAACGTGTTACACATTTTGAAAAATTGCTGCAAAATACAGATTATAATTTATTTCAGTCTTCATATTGTAATTGACGTGTTTAATGGATTATATAATATTACAAGCAACTTTTAATATTATATATACTTTTATTCTAGGATTTAGCCCATTGGGAGAAAATGAAACCGGAAGAGAAAACATTTATATCTCACGTGCTTGCATTTTTTGCTGCTTCAGATGGAATTGTGAATGAAAACCTTGTGGAGAGATTTAGTCAAGAAGTTCAAGTTACTGAAGCCCGTTGCTTCTATGGATTCCAAATTGCGATGGAAAATATTCATTCTGAAATGTATTCACTCTTAATTGACACATACATCAAGGATACAAAAGAAAGGTTTGAATTTTGAATGTTGCACATATGCTAAAAAAAATGAAACCATGCTGCTGATACAATGGCAATTATTAAATTAACTCTGTTGAGATATTTCTATTTCTGATTCGGACCTCTATAAATATTGCAGAGAATTTTTGTTCAATGCCATTGAAACAATGCCGTGCGTCAAACAGAAGGCGGACTGGGCCTTATCTTGGATTGCTGATGATAAGGCATCATTTGCAGAACGTGTGATTGCGTTTGCCGCAGTTGAGGGAATATTTTTTTCTGGTAGTTTTGCTTCAATCTTCTGGCTCAAAAAAAGAGGATTAATGCCTGGACTGACATTTAGTAACGAGTTAATATCCCGTGATGAGGTAAACAAAATTGCCTATTATGTCTTTATAAAAAATATTTTGGAGGTTCCCAATTGACGTTTGTAAAATACAAAAATCAAGTTGTTTTCGCATAAATGATTTTTACGAAAATTTAACTCTCATTCTTAACGTATTTTATGTGGTGAATACGTTGGACATACGGCAGTCTTCTAATTAATGTTCTATAGCTGGTCTGGGTTTATTAAATTGATGGATCGTGGGTTAATATGATAATAGTATATCATTATATCTCACCCTATTGATTCAGTAAAATATAATATATATGCTGATATTATCTTTGATGCTGATTAAGTGAAAGTTTGAATTGACGTTCTTTTGAAATAATAAGGGTCTACACTGTGATTTTGCTTGTTTGATGTTTAAACACATCATAAATAAGCCTTCGGAATTAAGAATTGTTCAAATCATAAGCGAAGCAGTCCGAATTGAGCAGGATTTTCTTACGGAGTCATTACCATGTGACATGATTGGAATGAATTGTTTACTGATGCGCCAGTACATCGAATTTGTAGCAGATCGTCTTTTGAGTGAACTTGGATGTAAAAAGGTATATGTACCTACATATTATAGTTTTAGCTTGATAATTACTTTTATTGCATATTGTAATTTGTAATAAGGACGAAATGTAATGTCTAATTCACCTACTTCTATTTTAGATTTACAATGTGGAAAATCCTTTTGATTTCATGGAGCAAATTTCGCTGGAAGGTAAGACTAATTTTTTCGAAAAAAGGGTCGGTGAATATCAAAGAGCTGGAGTTATGTCCAAAAAAGACGAGATGCATTTTACATTGGATGCAAATTTCTGATTTGAACGTTATCATTTTACTATGCCTGAATCAACTATGAACTTTTCCCATTTATTTTAATGCTCAACTAGATTGTAGGCGAAGTGTGTGTATTTTTTAGTAGTTTTATATACCAATGTAAACAATATATTCAGCTCAGCAGCGAAAGAAGTTTATTTTTTCTACGAAAAGGATGTTTCTAGCCTTAGTACTGAATAGTACTGATTATGAAAGTTTTCAATTCATGTAGATCTACTTTGTGTCGTCAATTTTCACAATTTAAAAATACTGTATAGCATTTCTTTACCATTTTTATTAGCTACCGGATTGTTATAAGTATTTTTGAGTCAGTCAGTAGTGCAATATGTAGTTCCTCCTGCCTAATATTAATTAGGAAGGTCATTTTACTGTCCAATAACAAGCTAGTCCTTACTTGTATCTCACATGTGGAATTAAATAAATAACATGTTTATCTTATTTCTTCTTACATTTAAAAATGTCCAGTAAGTAAAATTATACAATCATTTAATAAAATTATAATACCAGTTTGCTAAGTTTGTTAATACCCAAAATCGTAGAAAACTGATTGGATATTTTTTAAAAATATGTTGTCATTTGTTTTTTTTGTGGATTTGCCTGCTTTATTGTCATGTATAATTCAGTTCAATAATTAATAGTATGCTAAATCTATGTGGATAATTTTTACAACTATTATAGCACAGTATCTTTGTGTACCGTAGTGATAACCTAATTTATACTCATTATACAAAACTGTTTGTATGTAAAAGATCAATTCTGAAAATACCAGTGAAAGTTTTAGCAATACTTAGCTTAGCTTTTAAATTAACTGAAATTGTATACCTCGAAGAAAAAGAGTATGCAATAATATGGATCTCAGAATCACTAATATACACTTAAACCATTTTTCTACTTCAGTACCTGAGTAATGAAGACAATTTAACACGATGTAATGAAGACAAATAATTAACTATATTTATATCTTTCAAAACATAGTCAGTTTTGTTC
>JABASH010003677.1:0-15850 GCA_019776445.1 Tomocerus maximus | reverse complement strand
GAATATTATTTCAACCATTATTTGAAATCACAAAGTTATATCTTTTAGCTACATCTCAACAACTCCTCTAATCAATTGCCTAATTAGTCTGTGTATAAAAGTTTAATAATATTTCATGACTTATTTAACTTGCGGTAGTATTTGGGCACAAGTCACTGATTAAAATCATTCTTTCATCTTCAGTGGCAAAGCACCAGCCAGCACCATCCAAATCGTTATTATTGTCCAAGGCTCTCCTGCAAATACATAGATCATTTTGTGAATTGAATTATACTATAAAATAGATTCTTTGCTGAAAACCATCCATATTCCCTACTAACTGTATACCTAGATTTGCCAATAATAAATAATAGGTAGAACTTCAAAATTACTTACTTCCTTCGGCTGTGTTGTTGTGTGTCCAAGATTCTTTCCAAGCGATGAAGATACGGTTTCCCTTGATATGCACCTTGAATACAGGCCTCAATGTTCCTTATATTTGTTCTTACATTTGCTAATAATACAGAATCCCAGGCATCGTTAGGGGTCAAAACAGTAGGTCTGGACCTATAATTCATTTCAGCATTATTGCCCAAACCCCATTAAAATGTATTAATTTCAAAAATTACTTCAAGTTGAAATTAAGGATTATTATGCCAAGCTTACCATCTATAAATAATTTCATCTGTGAACAAACGTTCCATTGCTTGCTGATATAAATGGTGACTGTTGAAATGTGGAGAGAATTTATTAAAGCACATCCCATGGACGAAGTCAACCATTGACCACGTAGCATCTACAACTGGATCATATTTATTTAACTGGAAGGATTTGTCATTTCTTTGAAACTTCATTCTCGGGTTTTGTCCACCTTTAACTGTCCTAATCTAAATATTTTGTATAACGATAGTAAATAAATTCAATAATGGAAATATCGGGAAGACAACTACATCCTTTACCTTCGGTTCCGTCAAGCATTCCGAACCTGAGATTTCCATTTTCATTTCTGGATTAGTACTATTAAATTCATCCCTGCATCTTGTTAGGGCAGTTGCTATTGCTTCGTGTTCTTGTATTGTAATATCCTTAATATGATTTGTGTCCGACTCCCTCAAAACGAATAAAAATGCTTTAAGAAGCTCAACCCTAAAATCTTTTGTTAACCAGGGCGCGGGACAATATGTATGAGTAATTTCAAATGAAAACGCCAACAGTTGTGCTACTCTTAAGAGAGGCCCGCTTTCATCAGGGTCTTGCAAAAGTCCATGTAAGTATTTTAGCATTCGTTCTGTCTGATCAATTACTGCAGTATCTTTACTTTTTGTAGATTCTTCATCAGTTGGAACATATTCCTCTTGAGAATTTACCAATTTAGGCTTCATAACCAATTCAGAGACTATTATTTTAGGAGCGTCGCATTTGTTTGCTCCAACTCCACTGCAACTCTCATCGTCGGTTACTGAAAATTGTCAGGAAAAACAGTAGTTTTAGGTCAATTCGAAAAATATTATTTACTTACAGCTTAAAAAGCATAATTTACCTATTTCATCATCCAGATTTGTCATTAGTTGAACCTATTAAATCATGTAAATATTATGCTTGAGCATTTTGATATAAGAAAAACTATACTTAAAGTTGAGTATTCAATTAATTACCCTGGTTGAAGTATCAGAGTAGGCTATATCACCACAAACATCTTCCTTCCAGTCAGTCCTGTATATAGATTAAAGCAGAAACAATTTTATATCTCTATTAAAAGAACTTTCAAAATATTATGCATTTAATAATTACTTGTCAGTTCCTGAGCTGGACTGCAAGCACAAATAATCTAAAGGTTCACTAAACAGAACTCCTCCTGGACAATGCTTTCCTCGAAATGTGAATACTTGTGTTCCACCCGAAGTGCAAATCTCAGCATCACCATTTAAGAGAATTATTTTAGTTGATACAAGGAGAAATCCAAAGATCAAATCTTTTGTAGGTATTTTTAACATTTTTTCGATATTATCGATATTTTTGATGTGTCCTACTAAATACAATTACTAATAATGAAGGCTAAAACTCTCTTACTGCAAACTGTCAGGAATAATTTCCCTTTTCATTGTGCATTGTATAATTATTGTATACGATTTCATTCAAGAAAGTACTTAAATAAAAATAGAGCACCAATAAACAAAGTTTCACTAACGCGAGCATTTGATTGTACAAAAAGCTCTTCAGCATTATTCAATGATTAGTATAGTTATGATTCAATAATAAGGGAAAGCAGTGAATCGGGTCTCATTTTTCTATTCTTTATTTTCACAATTTGTCACATGAAGTCATCGATTTCACATAAAATATCATTTATTAAATATATATGTATGATTTATTAGTTTTAGTATAAAATACACGCACTACTAGGTTGTGTTTAGACTGTTTATTATAGGTAAGTCAACATTATGTCATGCTGACCTACTAAAGATAGTCAGTTAGGCATATCTATATGTATAGTACTTACTAAATGACTGTATATAGTTTTTACTGCATTATTGCTTAAAAATGATTGCTTCGTAATTTTTTAGATACGTAATTTCATTTGTCAAAAGTTATTAAAATTAGTTTCTTCAAAAATAATTACTGGTTTAAATAACATTAAAGCTTATACTGATTAATTTTGTCCATATAAATACACGTAGATTTATGTAATTAGGTATTTTGTATGTATTACAATCATTGATAACAAAATAATCGTTCTACTATTGCTTGTAGGCTGCAAACTGCAAAGTAATACAAACTTTTGCATGCAACTCACAATCATAACTACTAATTTTACTTGTATTTGTTGGTAGTGCACTCAAAATAGTCGATCGTATAATATTTAATGCATTGACTCTCTTCCTTAATGTTATATTGGTTACAATACTAGTATGCAATAGGTACAAAACAATTCAGTACAAAAGTACAACGCAAAATAATATTTGTTTAAGATTCACTATTGAATAAGTACAGTTTCATGTGGAAATACAAATTACATATTTACACATAAAAAATTAAATACATAAAGAGAGGTGATGGACAGACAAGACATCACAGTCGAAGATCCCAAGAATTATTGCAATGCGAATACAGGCTATGATAAATACATAATGTAATATAAGTAATTTTCTCAGAAACTGCCTAGAAATTTATTAAAGTAAGATATTGAACTATTTATACAATTTTAGTACATTCATATAGTATTAATATAATAATGAATCACTATGTAGGCATTTTAGATAACTGTGTAAGAATTTACATTCAGAAGTTAATATACAAATACACACAAACTGAAATCAAACGCAACAACAGACTTTCACTTCTGCAGAAGTTTCTACATGATTCATTTGCGAGTTTATTTACATTACAATTACAATACGCTACAACTAACTAATACAAATATTTGGATATTGGGTTACTCTCAGTTAAGAAATTAAAGCTAGTTTAATATTGCATCTACAGTACAGGTAGTTTAGTTCATGGCACTACGCAATAACACTAGAGTTATCAAAATATAATTATTACTACCTACAGATTTACAATTTTCCTGTCATGCACTTTAACCTAATACTATAATATGTACATGGTCTATCTATACTATTTGCATGACAATAGGTATAATAGGTATTGGATTTATATAAGTATAGTTATTATATAGCGTACACATAATATTATTATGTATTGTAAGGTTCAGGTAATTTATCTACCGCTAATATAATGTTAGTATTGTTTGTGGCATTGAGCACATTTCATTGGAACTTCATTTTACAGTTTTAAAAAGTCTTTAACAGTTGTTTTTCTTTGTGACACAATTGGAATGCAATGAACATTGTAATTTACAAAAGAGTTTGAAGATTTGAATTCAATTAGGCCTTATAATATTATGTTCTCCAATCTCATATGATAATTAAGTAAAAATGCTACCAATTACTGACAACTGCTAGAAGCTATATTTATGTAAGATGATTGCATGTGATTGAGTTGCAATGCTGATTTGAAAAGTGGATTAAATATTTGAAAAAGTCGGGTGTCAGGACGGGAACACGAAAATGTACATTTGGGAAATTCCTATGGTCAGTAGAATGGTTTTGATGATGTGTATAGTAGTATACATCTAACATGTTATATGTAATAAAATTAAGAGTAATAATAAACGTAAAATATACTTAACCTACTAGGCATCGCTATGTCATGGGAACTTTAGCTCACTGACATATGACGTTTTTCTTTTGGAACTATTTCCATTTGTGGTTAAAGTCCCAGTGCCATTTGGGTGAGGCTGCTGGGGCTCCAATGACTGGTGGTGACTGGGCATAGAACTTGGTTGGTTTTTTGGGAGAGAAGTACTACGACTTCTCGGGTTACTACTAGTATTTTGACTACTATTGCTATGATTATTATTGTTGCTACTGCTAGTATTATTGTGGCTAGTGCTAAGAGTATTGTTATTAATGGAGCGACGAGGTTGGTGTGTCACCACAATTGCTTCTTCATCGTCACTCAAATACCCTTCGTTGTTATAAAGTTCTTTCACGTGGCTCATTTTACTTGGAGCTGAACGCTTGTTCTTCTTTGACAAGCTGGACTCACTCGACTCATCTTCTCCAGAAGTGCCGATACCCAAATCACGTTCTAAACTGTTCCTTGAAGGAGGTGTCGTAGCTTTGGTAGTTTTCAGACCGTTTACTCGGGGAATAACTGCACCGCTATTTACAAATTGCCCACCTTGAAGACCAAGTGAACTTGCATATCCCCCGCGGCGTAATTTGTCGCTGGTTCCTATTAATAAATAAAACTTGGGTTGATTCTTTGCATCCATTTACCTATCTGTTTCAATCTTGAAAAAATTTGATTATAAGTATTTATTTTGCAGTTTATTTTAAAAATACGGTATTGAGAATCAAGAAAATTGTGAAGTTAATCATCATTTATAGACACTAATGACATTGCATACCTTGATTTAATTTAGGATCCAAACCAGCGGGTGTGACGACAAAGGAATATGGTACAACTTTATCTTTTCGTCGAGGATCTTCTTGGACAATTTCAAGAGAGTTTTCATTTGAGCAGATTCTTTTACATGATCCTGGCCCAAACAAAGACAGTAGAACAGGAAGGAGGAGAAGGCCATGCATAGCAGCGATGAAGATTACAAGGAATATGACTTTGAAGAAAGTGATGAAAATATACGAAGGTGCCACCAGTAAGGCAACAACTCCCAAAATTGTTGAAATTGCTCCCTGCACAATAGGTAGACCCAAAGAGTACAAACACTGTTTGACTCTTTCCTCAGGTGTGTCCACTTTAGCAGCTATGTACGCATATGATATGTGGGCGGAGAAGTCCACAGAAAATCCAATACACATAATTAAGTTCATCATCGATATTGCATCCAAGTTAACTCCCCATAGGGACATGAACCCAACGACTCCAGCCTCAATCGACACAATTGAAAAAGCAACCCACAAGGAGCACAATGGATTCGGGATGAAAATGAGTGAAACTCCCATCATGATTATTGCAGCAATGGTCACGCACTGAATTGAGGTTTGTCTAATAAGTAGAAACTGATCGAAAAACACAAAGAATGGATGGAAAACTGTAACATTCAATCCTTCTTGGGTTTTAGCAATGTGTCTCAAGTACTCCGCCATATCTCGTTCCATATTCGAGTTGGAAATATTCACAGACTGGATAACAAACCGTGAAGCGATAATCTTGGAGTAATCCTCATTGAATTTAACGTCTTCAGAAAATGCACTTGATGGATTTAAATAATGTTCTCGTAATGTATCGATAAATTCCGTTTCGGAAGTTATATTGAACTCGAACAGTCCTTCAGAACGTTTCACATAACCTAAGAAAGCACGGAGCCATGATTCAGTATAGATAGATCCTCCAATGTACACTGAAGATTCAAATTCGGTCATCATTTTCTCCACTTTGTCTTGAATTGTCGCATTAGAATAGTCCAGTTCTCCAGTAATGACAACCTATGACACAAAGACATCATAAAATCAACCATTCCAGTTTAATGATTTAAATTAAGCGTATTTCAATAATTTTCTTCATTGTCTCATACCTGTATTCTGTACGGATAATCTCTGAAATACATGTCCTCCGTGTCAAAGAACGTAGCAGCATAAGAATCATATCTTGTCAGTTTTCTCCTTTCAAGGCCCTCTTGAATTTTTGTGATTCCCCAAAAGGACACTCCAAGGTAAGCAACGAACATTGCAATGACGATAATTTTGACAGGGGTTAAGTTAAGGAAAGCACCCCAGTAGTCCCGGAAGAACACCATGACACCATGGTCTGGATTGTCTTTGGGATTATATGGGTCATCAGGGTCGATTCCACCAGCACACCAGAAACGGTAACAAAACGGCTGGCCCGCTGCAAAAACCCCAACCCAACATACATTTATCAGCACCTCAGACATTTGTAATTAACAGAATTCGTAGTAATCCATTTAAGGCGAACCTGTAATTTAGGCACATGCAAAAGTGCAGATGCAACAAAATCAAACTGTTCAATTTGACTGAAAACATTATAAATGTGACTCACCCTCACACGCACACATCAACATAACATTAGCATAGCTCGCTACAACAGCTACCTAATAATCTACATTATTTCAGCACACTACCCAAACTTCCAATGAAGTTAACAATGAGTTTTCCTTATCATACTTGGACTTATACAGTCATGTAACACAGATGCCTCTCTGCATGTAACTATTATGCTAATCAGCCAAAGATCTCTCCCAGCAGCTTCTTCTAACATAAACAATGCATTAAGGCTACGACTCAAACAAGTCGCAACTGTTACCGTTGTACGCTTAGGTACTTACGAAAACTTATTAAAATTATGGACGGGTAGTCTCGTCTCGCCGGTTTGCCATTGTTTTCTTTTGTTTAGCACAGATACTTCTCTGCCTATCGTGCTCACTATCCATACATAATACTAACACAGATCACAAAATAACAACACACTAAAGGATTCACCTCGCCAAACTTACAGTAATACATTACATTTATATGTGTACAGAATTAATCAGTCGTGTACTTACATAACAAAGCACGTAATCGTATCCTTTAACTTTTTAAACCCTTTTCGATACTCATGTGACGGGTCTTACATAAACTACCTACTCCACAGATCTTTTCTCATACCCTTCTATTGCAAAAAATACATTTAAACAATGCACAAGGTACTATGGCCAAATGATATACTTAAGTACAATAGTACACTTAAGATTGTTGGGTATCTCTTACACTTGATATCATCATGAGTATTGTCCTGTTTGCCATTACAATTGGAAAACTGCCAACGTAAATATCTATATCTATGACTTACGTCAACAATTATCACAGCGCAGTAGTATTATAATATACACATAAAATTGACTTAGATAGAATACAATTAGGATGTGCTGCATATTCATACCACTTATCTGAGCACAAATACTACTACTACCTTATGCTATTTATTACACACGTAGAGCGTACGTATACCTTTCTGAAACATTATAACATGATCCTCACTGTATACATCTCTTTTGCAGTGTTTCTTTAAATGGTCGCATAAGAGGTATGTAGACAGTAGACAGTGTGTAGGCTCAACATTTTTCCATTGCAAAAGGGACAAAAACTTTAAGTACAGTTATTAATTAGGTATGTATCTCTACCCAACTAAAGTAATAAGATAAGCCTAGCACTACAACAAGGATCGAGTGATCTATTGACCGCGTGTTATTATTCTACATACACTCACTCCTCTGTAATACTTGTCTTCATAAACCTTTTAAATGATTCATTCTTAAGTATACGCACACAAACCTGGTACACCATCAACATAAGGTAGGAATACATAATTACTACTAATACTATCACATATTAAACATTACATACTAATACTTCCCCTTCTTCTGATTTGCCCGATAAATCATTTCTTACACACAAATATGTGATAAGATTGATTTATTCACAGAAACTAATTAAAACATTTCTTGCAAATTATTTTTCCTACAAACTGCATAATTAATTCATAAAACTACATAACTACTACTCATTTCTAATATGATTCCTGTACATTGATACTATTTTCTTCATTTTAATCTTCTTACGCTAAATGAATATAAAATTCGTAATTCCGTGCATTGTGCATCAAAAGTATTAGTATCAAAAGAAATAAGTAGTAAATATACCAGTCTATGTTTGCTTTTTATACACGGATTATGCGTGG
Organism: Tomocerus maximus; assembly: GCA_019776445.1. Classification (NCBI taxonomy): domain Eukaryota; kingdom Metazoa; phylum Arthropoda; class Collembola; order Entomobryomorpha; family Tomoceridae; genus Tomocerus; species Tomocerus maximus. The sequence continues at coordinate 7,606 of JABASH010003677.1, read as the reverse complement.
TTAGCTAATGAAAATTAGAAATTGTCATTATCAGGTAGAAAAGGGAAAATCAATAAGTTTTTCTAGTACAATTTAGTAGCTACAAAGGTAGTTAGATTGAACATCTGTAGCTAATGCAGCATCAAAGAAGATAAGGCAATGTAATACAATTCATAAAGTAAAGTTCGCATGCTTCTTAAGAAATTACATCCGGCTCCTTGAGAGTCGTTCTCAGAATACTATCATCACAATCACAATACATATTAACGATGGCCAAAAGGAAAAATCACAACACGGTGCAGGTGCTGGCTTTATGGCTTGCTATGGCTTTAACTTCACCGTCGGCATGAGCCATTCATTCATTCGTTTCATATACATCCTCAATGTGCATACGACGACGACGGCATTGTCCATTCCTTTTAATATCTCCCTATGTATCTTCTATTATCCTTTGCAATGCTGTTCTGTCTGCTGTACTGATAATTCATTTGAATGGAAAAAGTTGGTTGTTTAACTGAAGCAAAAGAGCTAATGATAAGAGTAATTATTAATTTTATACGCATGGATAGCATCGTATATAAGTGCTCAGCATTACAAATTGTTGTCAATTAACATTAAACAGCATAAGCAGTACATATGCTTATTTTAACAAAATTTCATCTAACATTTATACACGCATATGCTTTAACATATTATATAGGTGTTTATTGATAGCAACAGAAAACAAGGAAAAATAATTTGAAAAAAGCTTTCCATTCGTACCAGTTTTTGATTTGGGAGTAGTTGTCACCCAACAAAGGACTGCGTGTCGATTATCCTTTTCATGATAGCCACTCCAAGCGATGGCTCCTCCAAAAAAGAAAATGTGCCAAATATACGTGGCGACAACTGCTGATCCAGAATAAATAGAGAAGATCTGCACGCAAGGGAATGGAGTGAGAACACCAACCCAGAAAGACAGCATGTCCGTGATAGACGTAATTGTAATCGAAACCTACAACAAAAAATATTTATAGATCAGTTCAACCTTACTATACTACCAATATTTTAGTATACTTAAGTTACCATTTGGTTCATTACGAACAATATATACACATACGACATACATAGTATTTATATAGGCTATAAAATTTAGTATTTTAACGTACAGCAGCTTCAGCATAAGTTTCTCCCATTCGTTTAGGTACTGGGTCATGAGGTGATGTCCTCCGCCAGCTTGCCAGAAAAACAAATGTGTCGTCAATTCCGATTCCTATGGAAGGTTTTTAACCCAAGGGACAAACCAAAACATTTTAATTAGCAACCTCTTTCATCAAATAACAAAGCATTTACTATAGTCATCTGCCATTAAATTTCATCAATTTTTAATATCAACCAACATAAGTATAACCAAAAATAAATCTAGGTCTAATACCAAAATAATTTATATGCATGTACGGCCAGGCCAATCTAGTAGCTAGAGGAGAAATTTCTCCTTCGTCAGGTTCTAATTTCTAAATATAGCCTTGTCTTGTCCTTTTCTTATTGTCTATCGACATGCTATTGACTACTGAGGTAAATAATACACCTGTATATATGCATTCTAAAAAATGGGCATCTTTGATTAACAACTTTAATTGCACACATAGCACAACCTAATTTACATGATCAAATCTTCGCCTACGTAGGAAGGATGAAAATAGCAACCCCTCGTCAGAAAATTTCTCACAAACTCTTCTTCAAATGTCTACAAATATGGGTGCATTGGCGTTATAGATAGTAAGTAGGTAATTTATGGGGATCTTTAGTGCGGTACGTAGCATAGCTGTAAATATATTTGTGTCTGTACCTATTAGCACTTACGGAAGTATTGTTTAGGTATTTACCTACGTGTTTTCCTTAATCATTAGACAAATTAGTTGAAATCGTTTCAAACACATCTGTGACGGCTCTGTGGTAGGTATTAAAATGAACTTTTATGAGGACAACCACAGCATCTATATAATTTTCTCTGCCTGCCTGTTAAACTTAATTCTGCAGGTTACAAACGATGATATAGTAAAACGATGAGCTAGACAAAACCACATTATCATTACCACATGCTGCATTTTTGTTCGATTTTTCTGGGAAACTGTGATGACTCGGCTAGTTTACTCACAACTATTGTGATTTTCTATTTATTTGATTTTCAGGTAAAAGCACATAATTATTTATCAACTAACTCAATCGTCAAGCCGTAACATTTTGATGAAGATCACAGAGAAACAAATCCAGTAGTAGCAAGGAAAAAACAGAATACAAATACTTAAAATTGACAAAGAAGAAATAATAACGTGTATTGGTACACTAACACACGTTCCCTTATTGTTAGCAATGAATCGCACTTTCTATGATTTTATAGCAACGAAAGTACGGCACATCACCAGACAATTTTTGTACATAATACTTTTTTTGTTATTCAATCATACAACACAACTACAGCCATCATGATATAGCATAATAAAAAAATACAGCATTATAAAGAACCTCAACTTTCGGCTGCCAAATTATTTTCTTTCCCGTGCAAAAAGTACCTTTGATTCAAACAGTTTTTCGAACATCATTTTCCTAACGTGTATGTGTTACCACTAATAAAAGCATTACCTGCACCCATTTCTTTAACAAATCATTTGATATATTATAGAAACTACTATAGCGGTAAAGGATTTTTTATGCAAAGATTTCAATTCTAGAATAGAATACGAATTGGAACATTCAACCATGTCTTTACATGCAGAGGAGAGAGTGATTTGGCTATTGTCCACATGCATGTATTATGCAAAATAAAACTTTTCCGTTCAGTGATGTTTTTCCAATTACCTATATAAACATTATGAATCCATTACGTTGTATTTCTCTGAAAGTTGGATTTGTATTCTTCTCGATTACGATTCATTTGTAATCATTTCATACATAGGTATTAAGCTAACAAACTCACTGTGAACACAAAAAATTTCTTTAAAAGACCTGAGAGGAAATACAAATGATTTACATCAAACGAAAATAACATCTCACATAAAATGTAGTATCTAATACTCTCGCTTCTTTACAGATGATGATAATACATTTATTGTTACACGGCTCTGTACAAAATATCTACAACCTAACGGACAACTTTTCATTATTCTAAGTAATACAGTTTGAAAGTACATTGCTTCTTACTTTTGTGTATTTTTGTGTAATTTTCCAAAATATGTAAGTACAAAAATGAGGAACTCGCCTACGACAACTAAAATAAGGTTGAATTTAATCAATGAAAGCTGTACTGTGTTAAAAATGTCTACTTGGATGTTAACAGATCATGGGTAAACAGGTAGTGTAACTTATCTAAAGTTAGAGAAAATGGCAGAGATTGTGCATTAAACTTGACACCTACGACTACAACAATCACTGAGGCATGTGAACATTTTATTAATGTCAACAACATTGTCCTTTCTTGTCTTGCAACATGGTTATTCCCATTAGCATGAAAATTAGCTTATGCATTCAGCTGAAGTTGGCTAGATCATTGATCTTCCTGTTACACCAGCAAGAGGTAGATGGTAGATTACATGCATAATCCAGATACATGTATTGTGATAAAAACGAGAAATCCTCTTTGATTCACCTCACTATTGGATTCTCATGCACAAAAGAAATCAGATTTCATGCATGCCAGTGGCCTTCACATTACATTAGCAGTTTCAGTTCAAACTACTTGTTTTTCCTACAGTTTTGTTGACTGATTGTGAATACAGAATTCCCACAATAACAACAGCATTTTTATCGATGTCATTATGTGTGCTTATTGTAATATTGCCCACGCATGAATGTTCAATGGATAAGTAGTAAATAGTACAGTAGTACTACTATAGTACTCCAATCTGTAGTAAAATTCAATCCTAAGACTAGTAGGCAATGAATAAAACTGCCATGGAATGTAGACAGTCCATATTGTGATTTATATAACCAAGTCTAAACCTGAATAGTAGTTTTGATGACTGTGTCTCTCAAATGAACCATTAACTCCTGCAAGTAATTACAATCTGTCAACAGAGTGTATGCAAATTTCACATTAGCTATGCTTTATTTCCAAGTACACAATACACGAATATCACCATACATAGTATCACCATTGCAATTCTCAAGAAATCAGACTCCACAGTCTTTACCAAATGAACATTTTCTCATTTAAAAGCTTTCAACTGAATCGTCTCCTTGACATAAACAGAAATCTTCAACACATTTATGTACTTAATCAGTACATGCATCATCCTCTATACGCTTACGTATAGATAAAGACATGACTCATAATTAGTAAATGACAGACTCGATGTTCCTTGCAGTGTCTATTCTGTCTTCTGTCTAATGTATGTACAAACGTTCATGATATACAAAATAAATAATTTACTTAATTTGTACTAAGTAGGCAACAAGTGAGTCAACTATGACTGTAGAACACATACAAAGAAAGCTAGGCAAGGTCATTTTTTGAAATTGGGGGAAGGTTTGCATTGCACAGAAGCTACAGAGTTTAAGTGAGTAATGGATATTTTGACGTAACTCAACCGAAAATGAATCAGAATTTTAATCTTATTGCATTTCTTTCTACTTTTCCAATGAGTTGGAAAATTGCAACACACCATATACCTATTTATATTGAAAGAAATACAAAATTATACAGATGTATATATGGAAGAGCCCCAAATTTTTAACACCTTTTTGAACACGCACAAACACGCAAAAACCTTTTTGTAAACACGCGTTTTTAAGAACCACCGAGTCAAGTTAAAGAATGGAAAATATGGAAAATGGTACAGCTCATCTGGGTCAAAAGTTATAGGCACTTTTTTCGGATTTTATGACTCTAACTATAATCATTTCAATTCTATTGCTAATGCATAGAATAAAACAATCCGTTGACAAAAAATGTTTTTGGTGTGTTGACAATTCAGGGGTGAATCTTGTGTATGTGTATGTATATTTTAACAATTATACATATGTAAATGTTAGTATTGACGAAACTGGCTTATAATTTGGTCGGTATTATGCTAATAACATGGAAAACGGCTTATCTCTTCAAGGGAAATTGTGTGACGAATTCTTTCAATTCAACTTCAAGTTATATCATTTCTGCAGAGTAACAATGCGAAATTGAAGCTAATGCATTTTAATTGCATATGCAAATTATGGGATTGTCACTTGGCAAGTTGTCACAATAAGTAGGTAAGGCTAGGATTAATAGGACAAAGACATCAGATCTTTGAAGAGGAGAATCACGTGTCTATCTATCGCTTTAACAGACAATGAATGAATAAAAACTCAATGATGAATGGACTAATTAAATTGTTAATATGCATGTTAATGTATTTATTATGTAGGTATGTTGTGTAATCGTACTATATTATGTGCATCTATAGATTGCCCTTATTTTGTCATTCACTTTTAGAACGTATGCTATGTTATATTAGTTAATGTTAATGAGCGTTAATCATCTACTCAAATGATAGTATTTATTACACTTGCTTAGGGAATGGGCAGACAACGTAATAAAACTGTCAAGCTGTCAGAAATTTTATTATTTCTATTATTTTTAACCCCTAAACTTCGAATTGCATACGACAAAGAAAGAAATGTGCTATTTATCACCTACCATGTATTCACTACAAATTACATGGACAAAATGGAGTTGGAGTTATAGTATGTAAAGAGTAGCAGAGTAAAGAATTATATTATTCTTTATTCGCGAATGTGAAAACTAGACTGAAAGGAACAAATTATTTGAGTGATCTTATCAATTGTCAATTACTAGTCTGCCATATAGTAAAATGCATGACATTTTCCGTAGAAATTTTTTGTAAGAAACCATCTTAATACTATCCTAGTCAGCACCATGTCTAACATAATAAATCTACTATAGTTATGCTAACCATGAATGAATGGAAACAAAATTCAGCCTAATACACTACATTATAAGAAAAGCTTAAGTCACAAAAAAATTGTTTGCGTGTTAAGACTAAGAGCATCTGTTTTTGATTTTTATTACAGTATGCAACAGAAGTCGAGTAATAGCACGATTACATGAAGATGAAAAATGAAACGAAATTACTGTCATTAATAATCTCATAAAATACCATAACGGTAATAGTCTTCTCATAATTTTTAAGCAGAGAGTACCTTGGAATAAAAACTTTCACTAAACTGCAGGCAAATTCTTTTTGTTTCCATATTAGTAAAAAATTTCCTTTGTGATCTAAAAAATTGCCTGCAAATGCAAGAAAACCGTAAAGTTTTGTACATTTTGTAGATAAGATAGGTTATGCTAAGGCATGCAAAATATTATTATTACATATTATGTCGGTGCTGATGGCATTCTATACGAACAGATCTGAATGATTTGTGTGAGAAAAAACACCTAGTAGCAAAATGTACGCTTGAAAATTCAAAGTAAGTACGATGATTAAATATGTCGAAATAGTTTCGTGCATCTAGAATACACTTAGCAAGCATAATCTTATTGCAGCGGCCATTTAGACAGGTAAATATCTCAGAACACACCTTTGCACCTATTTGAGTGATTGGTCATCATAACTTTCACTTTCATTGATTCGGATGCTTTTATGACACGTAATGGCATGTACTGAAGTAGTAGTAATGAGTATAGTAGTCAAATATGTCTATGTTTACATAGAACATGTTGGGTACGTTTTATATAATGTGTATACATACTCATCTGCTCGTACACACAGAAAATAATTCTATTTGGATAACCACAGGTAGCTAGTAATAGTAAAGTCCTAAAAGATCATAATTTTTTCGTTCATATCATATTCAAGTCAAGTGCTCTTACAAGTAATAAGATTTGATAGAAATGACGCAGCAAAAAATGTGACACAAAAATATTTATAGCTGTTACCAGAAAATATAATTACAAAGGGTTTCAGTTTGTAGATTTTAATTACCAACATACTATGTAGTAAAGTAAAGCTCATTGTTATTGGGATTTGCAATTTGCACATCACCTATTGACTAACAAAAAATCTCCAACTGTCAATTATGTATAGCAGGGTAGGTAAAGATTCACTACCTGCAGCTTGAAAATGTATAATGTTACTTTTAGTAATTGATTACTACATAAAAATGAATGAATAACTAAAGCTCAAAATTTCATTTGCACAGTTAACCTTTAAATAGTTTTTCTCCTTAAGGATCAATCTACATGAGAAGTGATTGGCAAATGTCAATTAGCTTTATCGATTTAATAGTATTTTAATAGTAATTTCATTCCTTTGTGTCACTCCTCATTACATTACTTAGCATGTCAACAAAGCTGGTCAATTCTGATCAAATCCAGTTATTGTATTACTTATCATTATAATATAATTTTGTTAGGTCAATTAAGGAAAGGAGTTCCGTTGTGTTTGTGTCGGAACCAGAGCTGTAAAAGTTCACTCGATTAGTTCGTTCGTTCGTTCACTTTCAGATCGATAAGTTCGTTCGTTCGATCTCTCACATTGAACGACCAAAGAAAAAGATCGATCAGCTCATGAACTTGAAACTCGATCAGCTCGTTCAGTTCGTTCAAGTTCAGTTGGCTATCTACTACTTGATACAAGAAACAGCACTATTT
>JABASH010003676.1:0-15860 GCA_019776445.1 Tomocerus maximus | reverse complement strand
CTTTTCAATTAAAACTATTTGTGAAATATAACAAAGAAATATAAAGCAAAGTCAATTCGCATGTTTAATAAATTATTTTCAACGAAATCCTCGCAGAAAAATATTAATAAGCTTTTTATTTCATTTTTTACCATATTTGTTTTCACCGAGCCGAGAATCAAAGGTTGCTTCCTATTTCTGTGAGAATAGCCCAAAGCTAATGCAGCCATTTCAATCTCGTCTCCTACTTCAGTACCTGCATCATCAGAGAGTTATTAGCTTCATCATAATATGGTACCCACTTGCAAATAATTATTTACATCACAAATTCCTCAGACTAAAATGATGGAAGATATTTTATGAACAATTCTGATTTTCGAAATTGGTAATATTTAATTTTGAATATATTTATCTATATAACAATTCCAACCTGTTCCATGAACTTCTACGTAAGAGACTTCCTCAGGAGATACTTTAGCATCTTGAAGAGCATCTCGAATGGCTTTTGTCTGGGCTAATTTGCACGGTGTTCCAAATGTTGTGCTGGCAGCATCACTATTCACTGCAACTCCCCGAATTACAGCCAAAATTTTATCGCCATCTTTAACAGCATCTGCAAGCCGTTTAAGAATGACGGTAGCACAGCCTTCAGCTCGTCCGTAGCCATCGACTTTGGCGTCGAAAGTTTTGCAGCGCCCATCAGGAGCAAACACCATTGAATTAAATTTTCCAAGCACGGGATACAAAATGAGATTGACACCACTAACAATGGCGCAATTTGTTTCTCCACGTCGCAAACTTTGGACACCTTGGTGTAAACTGTAGAGGGACGAAGCACAACCCGCATCTATGGATCCGTGGGGTCCGTGAAGTCCCAGAAAGTACGAAATCCGAGCAGCAGTCCCTCCCAACGCGTTTCCTAAATACGCCAGATGAAATTCGCAAGTTTGAGGAGCTGATGTGTTCTGCAATACTTTTTCGTAGTCATTTGACCAAACACCAACAAATACACCGGTTTTTGTTCCTTTTAAAGATAGAGGATTGATTCCCGCACTCTCTAGGGCTTCCCAAGTCACTTCTAAAAGCAGTCGCTGCTGGGGATCAATAATTGCAGCTTCTTTTCCAGGAATGTTGAAAAAACTTGCGTCCATTTCATCCACAGGACATTTCAAAAACCCACCGCGTTTTATATGCGTTTTCAATTGTTCGGAGCATTGACGATCTTCTGGAACTTCTGTTGTCGCATCTTTTCCATCTCGCAGAACCTCCCAGAATTCTTCTGGAGAATTCGCCCCGGGAAATCGACAGCTCATGCCAATTATGGCAATGGAGTTATCTTCGCTTGCCATTTTTGGGCTACGATCCTAAATTGAGAGTAAAGTTTTTACTGTATAAAAATTATTCGGGGGTAATTGATACTTCAGTACGTTTTCTTATATCATTAAAGTTCCTCCTTTTAATAATAAATCTCTAAATAATATTGTTGTGCAAATATTTAATGCGTAAACTTTATAACGGACATCTCAAGATCAAAATATATACTATACTGCTAGGGATTAGGTTTTCCTTCTGGAAGTTTTTAATTAGCAACTTTAATTTGTCCCACAATCCCTAAGGCACATATCTCCGACCAATATTTTGCGGAGGAAATATCTCTGTCCCCGAGATGTGAAAACAGACTAATATTAGTAAAAGGAAGGGGAATAAAACTACAGCTACATGCTTATAGACTGGATGAGTGAATTTGCACAAGGAAGAACGAAAATAGTCTAATAAGCAGTCTTGCTGATACATTGAGAGAGACTAGGTACTCAATGATGATGACAAGATTTACTGATAATTTAAAGGCTTACCCTTAATTATACTAACAACCAAGAGTGTATTATGGATATGTATATAGATAAATACACAGCAGCTCATTTAGACAAACATCTTTTCAGTTTTATGTATGGCAATAGAAGCAGAACCTCAATCAGTAACTACCTGACTGACATGCACACCTTAAACAAGAAAAAACTACCACAATTTATGCAAATTTTCTAAGCTTATAAATGCTAGAATATTTTGCCCAATTATTATTATCCATCTGCTTCGAGGTACATATAGGTTGGACACTTCCACGACAGCCCACCCAGATCCGCCCGCTCGCTTCCGTGTGCAGGTCGACTTGGGTAACTTCTGATCTTGATCTTCCACAATGTCAGTATGGGACACTCTGTTCTGCACATTCTAATGATTATATTGAGATTTGAGGTGTAAATAAATGTCGCTGTCAATCTACCCACCGCCAAAGTGAATACTCAATTATTTTTGCCCATTATTTAAGATCTAGCCTATAATAGTCTATCTACAGTGTTGTTCAGATAAAATGACCTAAGTGGTCAAAAATGATCTGCCACAATTTTGGTCTATAATATCCGTTCATGTTTGACTTCCTAGGATTTTCTAATTTAGTATTGCCCTTTACAATCTAAAACACCCTTGATACATAAAATAGTTATAAATACGATAGTTTTTAAAATAGGATATTATTATTAGGATTTTTCGGATAGTTTTGTGAAGATTGTAGTGTAACAGCAGTAACAGCCAACAGGAGCAACAGCGTCATCTAATTGGCTGATCGTCCCTTTGGCTGTGGCTATTATTATACGTCTAGTACTTGTATGCATAAATGAATGAATTTGCGATTACTGCATACTGTAGTGATATAATTCAATTCGCAGTATAAGTATTTTATTTAATTAAGGTACTTCGTCTTAAGACTATGGTAATTCACTTAATGCCAGTTGGTTTCAGGCTGATTCACACTAACACCCACTCGATATGGAACAGGAAAAAGGTTAGGAAACTTTTTTACGTCGAAATTGTAAAACAATATCCCATTGCCCAGACTTCTTATTAATGTAGTATAAAATCTTCCTGGCAAAATTACAATAATCTAAGTAACACATTCACTAACTATAGAGGCTACTTCAATAGATTTATAATTGAACTTTAAAATTACGTCACATAATTAGATTTATTTTCACCAGTTATGCTAATGAATTAATTGATTTTTTTACCAATTCAGTGTGGTGTAATAACAAAGATAGTTAATTCTCGCCCTTGGTTGTCTGAAGTTCTGTTCCAAGTGTAAATCTCAAGTACCTATTAAAGAAGCTCCTGTAGAAATAATGTTTTACTTTTAGCCTACATGAATTAGCGAGGTAAATGAATGAAGCCAGCCAACTGATGCAGCTCTCGAATGGAAACTAAAGAACGGGCATCGAATCTTGTGCAACAAGGAATGATGAGAAACAGTTTTGGGATGGGAGGATAAGAATATTAACGAAAGAGTTGATGATCATGATCATACATGCCAAAGCAAACATCTTACAATTTTATGAACTGTATAAGTTAACCTTCCGATCTTGCCCTACCAGGTCAGCTGTACTTAGCAATTCTATATTCTTTGATCGACCTAACTTCTAGTGAGTCACTATAAATTAGTCTTTTTCATCTAATTCATGGTCAGATTATTCTAAGGAAGGTTATTTTATAGTTTTTTAGATGTGACTCTGAAGGTTGGTAAGTTGCTAAGTATACTTTGGTTATACAGACATTAGAAGTGGCCCACTTACTACCAGAGCAAAGAGACACATTTCTACCTTACATGTGTTTTGCATTTACAATTCCACTCAATCCCCCGCTATTACAAATTATTTGCTAATGTAAATATACATCAGACGGATATTTAAACAAAACATTGACACATTTTTACTTGACTTGTACTGCACAAGGTTTTATACTTTTTGCTTATAGCTACAAAATTGCTCGTTTCATTAGTCCAACTCGAATAGATACATGAACAATGTATTCCTATGTATGTAGTTACAAAACGGCTTTTTATGATAGACAAGTGTGTATCTTTTATATTTGCTGAAGTGAGTACTTGCAATTCTACAGAGTGATCGGCAATCATTAACCAAAGTGCAATATTACTTATTTTGTGTAACCTTTCACTGTTATTATTTTATGGTAGGTATATATCTGTACATATGTAAATGATGTTGGTTAACCTTTCAATTTTTAAGTTATACAGTCCGAATGACTCTGAAGGATATCTCTGATGTTTATGCTATATAATTATAAATACGGAAATTAAAGCTCATTAACTCCGGCAATGTACATGCCTATGGATACGTAAAATTTTATAATTTAAATATGGGTTAAAAAAATATTCAATGAAGATGTCCATGACTTTTGTTTATTAGATAACGTAAATGTAACTAACTTTAATTCGATAAATCACTTTTAGTGACAACATACTTACTTTTAAAAAATTGTTCTCTATTTGACTTTTAAAGGGAATCCTTTTACTAATCATTAAGAAAGTTTTCTATGCAAAGGTCTTATGCGTGTGCATTGTGCATCACTCAAGAAATCCAGAGGAGCGTATAGAAAAATATGAATACTTTATTTTATACAGGTAGTAGTTTTAAAAGATGAAATGTGGATCTTGGATTTCAGTCTCAGAGCAGAACCATTTAAGTATACGTGGTGATGGCTGAGAATTAAAATTAACATATGGTCACGTGTAGACACCTCAAACTCAATTGAATCAATGAATGTATTAAATAAATATCGAAATTGAATGAAATATATTTTTGAATTTGAAATCCATTGTGATTATGATACTTATAACCGAAAACATGTTCATATCCAAAATAAGCGAAGCATAAAACAGTGGAAACTATTATTTCAATGCTCAAACATTCAGCAGAGTGAGCAATGTTTTAGGGTAACGGAAAAGAACTCATCAGATGAACAAAATGATTTGTCCGGTTCAATTAGAATCTGCCAAAATTAGTCACACTTTTTACACTCGCAGCCCAAGATGCATCACAAGCATCTCACTGAAAAAGAACATTTAAATACTATTTTTACCTCGTCATGTTTTTTGTTAGGATACTATCATACAAATGTAAAATTCCAGCCACTAATGATTATATAACTGCAAGGATTTATACGTTTATCTCTAAAACAGACATTTAGGGATCTCAGTTTAACTTATACTAACTCATATTTGTACCATAATGTCTGAGAATATTGTGTAATTATGTGCATACTTCTTTGTAATAACATATTATGTGAAGATATCGTTTTTATAGTCCAAGTACCATAAAAAGTAGAGATTTTTTACTGCAAGAAAGTTGTGAGTACAAAGTTAGCGTGCTGTGTACAATTTATGTGAATTCTAGCCCGAAAGGTTCCAGTACCTACTTGTTACGAAATGCGATAATGATGTGACATCAAAGAGCATTGCAATTCTATCGAGCGCATGTAAAGAGTAAAGGGCCTTAAGCAGGAAACACTTTAGAGAAATCTTCCCACTCATCTCACCACTCTGTTAATAGTGCAGAAAGATAAAAAATGTTTTACAACTTCATGACTATGATACTCGCTCTTCAAGACTAATGGTCTAACAGACATAAAATTATTTGCGTCCATCCAAAATTCAAATATCTCGTTTTTTACGATTTACTCCACAAAAGCAATATCAAAAGTCTTTATTTTATAGCATTTTAATTTATTCACTTCAAATTGAAGTTGCCATCAAGACAACATTCAAATAGTAGTAAAAGCGATTGTTCCTCGAATTGAAATGGCATAGCATTATGTAAAACCATGTAAAGAACTAAAAAGTATTAAAACTGGATTTATGTAGATATACTCTTATTGTAAAGTTCTTAATTTTATGCAATGCATGCAAGAATACATTTACCTTTGCATAAATATCATTGAACTTGTTGGGGTTTTGACGGACAGTATAATGCTCCGCCCTAGTCTTAACTTTTCAATTAGAATACTAATAAATTGCATAAAAATAATTTTTATGATGGTCATTAGCACTTCAATTTAGGGTGGGAGGAGCAAGCATATTTTTCAAATATAAAAAGTTCAGTGACTGCAGAGGATGAATCTACCCAGACAATTTGATCATTTTGCAGATAGAAGAACTGGATCACTGAACTGGAACCTCTGTTGCTAATGCTAATTGCTATTGTTTAATAAATTACCCAAAATATGCTGTGTGGAATACTAAAGAGGTTTGTCTCGACCTCTACTCATTCCTCATCTCAACCTGTATTCCGTATTATAAAATAAATTCATTTAAACATTGTACAGCATTTTTTATGAATGGAAATATTGGGAATTCTTAACTGTCTGCTCCTGCTTGCAGAGTAATACTATCTGCGTTTGCAGGAAATGATAAGATCAAATTATGGTTTACTCAAATTATGCTTACTTACCATAAAAAATAAGCAATTTTGAACTTGATTGATAATTGAACCATTATTGCGCTGCCAGAGGGTTTTTAAAGTTGACTAGGGTCGGGAATAAAGCAATACCAAGACAGATCCAAGGAATATATAGATGAGGATTCACCCCGTTAAATACAATGTAGAGATTACGTTTACAATATATAATTATAATTTTGGGTGTGATAATTTATTCATATGGGCTTGCACAACAATGGACTGGTCTAAAGGAAAATTTAGCAATATAGGTAGTAGTTAGCAAAAGTTGTCTAGTTTTTTAGAGCTATGATTACAAATAGCAGACACTGTACTTTAGAGTAGAATTTACTATTACATGAAATAGTAAGCAGAACATGATTCGCATAAGCTGTAAAGAAATGATAGTTTGGGTTATTTCATCACAAGCTGTAAGAATCACGCACGATTGCATTAAATGCGGGCTAAAGTAGACGAGTGGCAATCAAACGAAAACCAACTTGTTTTATTATTGGGCTACTGCGGCAAAAAAGACGTATCTCTACCATACAAATCGTTTTTAAGAATGAGAATAAGAAATTGATCGTGCAAAAATAATTCGAATCTTAAAGAAAAACCAAATTGCATAAGAAATAATTTACTGCTCTTAAGTTAGGCACAGTAAAACCTTATATGTACATTAATAAGACAATAAATACTGTACTGTACTGCAACACACGCCATTGTTATGTATACTATAAACACTATCTTAGAAGACGAAAAAGTTTCTTCGTAGAATTAATCCAAAAAATATATGAATCAAGGACTGTAGAACAACTTACAGGCAAGGTAAACAATCTAAGCACGTTTTTTATAAATACAAACTTAAATCTTCAAAGTTCCACCGTATTTTTGACTAATTTGGTCCGCAGGTATCGTCCTCATCAAAGCACTCTCCCACTCATTTCGATTTCTTCCGTATATTTTGATCTTTGATTGTACTCTTGCAGGAAGTATAGGCTTCACCATCCGGAAAACAAAAGAAACGAATTTCGGACTGTTGATAACCTGAATTATTAAATAACATCAAAATGAACATCTCAGCATCTCAATTATGAATAAATTGTAAATATTTCACTTTTTTATATAAAATAGCAAAGAAACTAACGTAGCACATGTGAAGTAGGTCCGGGTAATTGTCACGGATCGCACATATAAAGTGGAACATGGTAGCTAACGCTGTTACCAAATAAAAACAAATTTAATATTGAACCACAATTTCATACATTTTACCAAAAACATATCTCTCCTAACACCTAGTGCGTTCTAAAGGCTGCATTTAATTCTGGGCACTGCACTGTGAGAAGCAGATGAGAATTTAGTAAGTCAAACCAAATCAATCAATGCATGTTACGATTACATGAATCCAGGTATCATTATTTTTCCATGAATATCTGATTTTAGTATTATGTTCATAAGGTATACATTTATTACGTTTATGTATATGCTTTGAGTTGGTCGGAAGGCTGAAGGCTGACAACTTTAAGGTTCGGAAAACATCAAGCTTGTAGGAAATTGCTAAAATTATTTTAAAAGACTGCTACAATTATTATAAAATTCGATTATGAAGGAAAGTTTGGTAGCCGGTGGAAAGTAGGACTTTTGTAATAAATAACTATATTATGGTTTGACGCAAATTGGCTACGACTACGACTTCTCACAGTGTCCGTATCCCTGCTCACTATATACTGAATACTGAATACTTAGAGCCGTGTTTAAGAGGCAAGTTGAGAAGTAGGAAAACCAATGCATCAGCGGAATCCTACAACAAGCCCATTGCTATAAAACTTCTAAAAAATCCGGTTTTATATTAACTAACGATGCAACAATTAATTTTAGGCTTCAGGTTCGATCGGCAATATAATCCGACTTTTGAGAAAAGTTTGATAGCAATTGGTGAAAAATGTGGTCTAAAGATTCTGCCAAATGCATTGGTTTCAGTTTTTTAATTTTCTCTCAATGCCCAATGCCTTCTCTAAACCATTTTTTAATAAATTCAAAATAAAAATTGGGGTACCTACCTTCTTTGCTTTGGATTTGTTTGTAATTAGCACCCTCTGCATCCAAAATGCCGACGTAGCCGGGGGCTGCTTTTTTGTTTTGGTTGACAGCGCTTGAAACCCGCTCCATCATTTTGTACACATGACGATTCAGCTGATCAGTGTTCTTTGTCTGAATCAATTCCTTGATATCCCATTTTCCGCAGTGAATCAGAAGAACTAAACGTTTACAAAGAAAAATTATTAGTAACAATAGCAGGTACATTAAGTAATGTCATCGTTTTCTTAAATACTCGGTTTATTTCAAAACATCCTGGTTTATTTTAAACTAATAAGTTCTCATCAAATGCATTCACAAACCAAGTATTCAAGAAATGCATCAAACTGTGAAAATTTTGCAGATAAAATCAATTTCCGGCAAAATTCAATCTGCAGACATATTTTTCTAATGACCCAAATTAAATTAATAAAGTACATGGATTCTGAAACTAATTTCAGAACTTGTAAGTTTAAATGGAGGATGTTTTAAAATTAGGTAAAATACAAACTGGTGCGTAAATGTGAAGGGGTACATTTTCATAAGTATGCAAAGATATCCACATTTACTAAATTAAATCACTTTCTGGCATTTGAAAACTAATTAAAATGTGAGTTTGAGGAAAGATCATTAAACGAGTTTTTAAATGAGTAAAAATTACCTGGTCGTCCATCTTCATCTGTTCCTCGTAAGTCGTATGGGCAGTGAGTTTCAATGTGTTCATCAATTTTCTCAGTTAGCACATCTTGGATTCTGTTTTCCTCTCGCCAAGTAAACGACTGTCAGAAATCGAATATTTCGTTCAGCATTTTTATACAAATATGTATTCAAAATAATTGAATCTAATATGGAAAATATGTTATCAAGGCATCATGCACTATAATATTATTTTTTAAATTCGAGGAAATGTCCGTTGGAAATATTTTAGTCACCATTTCATTCTTATGAAATACTTCATTGCATTAAAAAATTATTTCACCAATATTCTACTATTTTGACCATGAAATCTAATTGATTGGTGCTACTCTCGTTTCATGAATCACTTAACATTCTCAAGATATTTGACTTGAGATTTGTAATTGTCAATTGCAAATTCAATGTTGTGTTATGTAATTCAAGATTTTCGTGAGTAGAATTATAATTATGTAAAATGTTGCACAGTAAAGGCTAAGGTAAACGAAAGTTCAGATTATTGAATGCTAATGTGTATTAAGAAGTCTAAAGTACCAGATAATGTTGCATTATTCTTTTATTTGAATTATGGCATATGACAATGTTGTTTGGCCTACACCGTCTGCATAATATTGCAGAATAAATGTCTATAGCACTTCTTGTATTGTATAACACCATAAACGAACATCTTATAGTAGCCTCTAGCACTAGCACCGTGTGAAATTAAAAGCTTACCTGTTTTTTCTAGGTTATAGTTTTCATCTTTAAAAGCACGCTCTATCGTGTAATGCATTTACCTACAATACGAAGTATACACAATTTTAATTCACTAAAAGTGCTATTACATTTCCACGAAACTAATATTTGTAAATATTTTCATGGAAAGTGCATGCTAATGTCGAATTAGTAGCATGAGAAAAATGTCTAAAAGACAAGGGCGTCATTTTGTAAATTCAATCTTTCAATCATTGCCAATTTCTGTCTTGCAAATAACATAAGTTGATTTGCTTTAATCCAAGCTCAAGTACGACTTGAATATTTTTATTAATTTATTACTAAAAAACCAATGAAAGTTTTATATCTTTTTCTTTACTAATTTAATTGAATTACGAAAATTTAATTGAATTAAAATTACGAAAGAATGTATACGATATGTAGTTATTTAGAATTATTATAGGTACTACTGTAGGTACCACTAATTGGTGCAAATGCTTTCATGAGTTTATGTGGGTGGTCATAAATTTTTTTCACTTGCATAATTGATGGTAAAATTATACTATAGGTTTGCAATGTTTTTGAATTAATTTTGGCTAAGTTAGTTAGTTCATTGACATTGCAATTGCATGCATACTTTGCACTCTTACATAATATGTGTCTATATTCCCAGTTGAATTTATGGCCAAATAAAATCTTATCTCTCCTGCATTTAAATTTAGTAATTATAAAATGGTAATCCTTATGTTATATATGTAACGACTAAAAAAGTGTGTGTATGTATATTATTATTAGAGTGTGTTATTGCATATGTGTGTGTACATGTGTCAGGTGTGCAAATTAAATTGCGGATGATTACCTTTCTCAGCATGATTTCAGCTTTATCCACGTCAGCCCCATAAACTGAAAAGATGAAGTATGAATTTAGTTTGTCCAATTAAAACAATAGAGGAGGTAACAAAAATAATCTCACATCGAATCCAACGAATGAGGAACTCATCGCTTCGGTAACATTTATCATTGAGAACTTCATCCAGACGATCTCTGAGCTGGAAGGTAAGAAAATATTTTTAGCAATTAAATATGTAAGCTAAAATATATTGAAGGAAGGGCATTTTAAATAAAATAGGAGGATGTGCCCAGGGAAGTGAAAATGACTTACATCGTCAATGACACTCTTTTCCGCGTCAGTAATGCCATTGCCCTTCGTCATTTCGCTCTGGCAGGTGATGTTCAAGTTTTCACAGATGACCAAGAAAACACTTTCGAAGTAGATGTAGAAAAACAAATCGTTAACTGATGACGGATACCTGTATTTTTAAAGACATGGAGACTTTTTGAATATTTTAAGTCAGAAGTCGGAGGAGTAGACACGACAGACTGTGACTTGATCTCTAAACTAAATGCGAGTGAATGTGCATCGCCAAAATAAAAACTATCGTTTTGTTTCACTACTCCCTCTGACTCTAACTGTATATTATAGTAATGACAAGAGTGTGACTATAAGGTAGAGGATAGTGACAGTGAGTGAGTGATTACACGTCTGAATCTATCTGACTATGCATAAGGAGTTAGCTTAGCACGAGTAAAAGGACAAACGAGTTGCGTTGCATGGAATTTCATACAACAAAAGATTACAATTGCATTCACAGGATTGCACACAATTCACTTACACTCTTTGCCATTCATGTTCAACACATTCGTTCAAACACACATCAACACCACAGACACATAGTTGGTATAGGTATATGCTCGGACGCATTAAAAGTATCGCAGATCCAGATTATGCTATATTACAAAATTGAAGAGCATGTTGACTTGACACTCTTGCTTCAATAAAAGACTTGAGCCAAATATTTGGGAGGATATAATTTGGCTTTGACTACTAATGATGGCTGAGATTATTGTTGTCTGCACCAAAATCTCTTCCATCTCATTCAGGCAGGCTGCAGGCTACCTACAAATTATTTACTTTTGCAAATTATCATAGTAAAATTTTTCTACAAGGTATAGCACTATATTGATAAGAAAAACATAAAACTTCCCCATTATATAAACCATATTATACTATATAAATATTTTCCAAATTCAGATACCCTATATCTTACTTAAACTGCGGAATATATTTTGAAATTCAAAAAATCATGGCAATGCTTACGTATACCATATAGGTAAATATCTTCAGAAATTGTCATTATACCAACCTGATTTTTAATTGGTAGTTATATTTGTTTAATTAATTGAACAGGCACTCTAAAAAACTAAATCCTACAACATTTCGACTAGTGTTGCTCTAACTTTCTTTGGAATTGTTAATCTGTAAATTGTAGGTAATTTAAGTATACAAAATATTACTTATGTAGTACTTAGATAACCTTAGCATGCATGCAAGAAATAATTCCAAAATAAGTGCGACCACACAATGGCTTTTACATTGCTTGGCATTCGTGTTCTACTATCTCGCACGTACTTCATCCATCAATTATGAGATTAAATCTAAATAATTGCGATGTTATACAAAGTTAAGACATGGACAAATCCTATGCAAATGACTTCTCGATTGTACGCAACAGATGCGTACGTGCGTTTGTGTTTGGCAATTCGCAAACGCGTGACAGCTGCACTTGAGCAGATTAAATGCTAATTCAATTTGTTATAGATATGAGTAGAGTAGGACTGCAAAAAGTTCTTAGGTAGACTGTAAACAATTTCTGTTACATCCACCTCCTCCTACCTCTGTGCAATACCAATAGCTACATAATAGCTACTGTTTACACTTAAGGTTATTCCCTTGATAATAAATAAACCAGTACATTACACATCTCTTCATTTATTATCATTGCCTTAGTCAGGAAAGATTCTTAGGGGCACACCGCTAGTCAACCTTTTAAATGGGCTACAACAATGAACCAATTTTCGATATATTTTCATCTTTTCTATTTCAATAATTTTCAATTCCAGTAATGTAATTCAAGTTTGATAATTTCATAAGATTGCATTGAATTTTATCGGGGATTTAAAACGCTTGGTGGTTTGAAAACATAATTTTCGGAGGTATGTGGATAAAATATTGAGTTTCAATAAAAACGTAATAAACGTATCTACAATTTGTATTATCAGACTATCCCAATAGCTACAGCAATATTAAATTAGACAGTTAGATCTAAGAACAAACGTGACCTTTGTAGAATATAGAGGGTTCGTGCTGTGCTGAAACTATTGACCTTCTATTCTTAGCCCTCATTTTAATGAAGCATTCCGACTTGTATAGGCGTAAACAAGAAAACGCAAGTGCATTGCATGAAGATAATATTTTTTAACAACTAATACAAAATAAAAAGTAGGTACGATAAAATAAAAGTAGGTTACACACGATGTCTCAACGAACTTGGTTGAGTGTGTATTTATGTATAAATAGCTAAATGTCATCATTATGAAAGGAAGGATTTTAGTTGCATGCAATAGTTGTCAATGAATCAGTATTTCGTTCATTAAAACACAGACTCGTCTCTAATAAGATAATGTCAAAATTGTAATCCTTCTTAGCGCTGTAGACACAGCCATATGCGTCTATATTGTGTATGTGCATCTAACATGATCTAACAGCTACTTGTACATAGAGCACGACGACCACAAAGCAATTAGGATTGGTAAACTTGAGAAAGAGCGAAAAAGAGAGTATTTACTTGACTTAGTGTACAGCAAAGAACAATCAAACGAAAAGTACAGCTAAGAGCGAAACCAGTTTGTCAAGAAGAATTTGGGACAATGCAATGAATGTTAAGAAACACACAATTCACATCGAAGATAGATAGTCAGCTTTGTTTATTGCTACTTCAACTAACCCCTTCCATTGGCAAGGACCTAATATAAGGGCTATTCAACTTTTAGTTTCATTTTGACCATCTCTATATAATAAAAATCTTTTGTTGTAAACATGCTTGTTCTATGCCATGGAATAACTCCCTAAAATACGCACTGCGCAAGCGCGTTTTCAATGTATAAAACAACAAACTCCACTCTGGGTTAGCATCTTTCGAAATTAAACCAAATATTGGTGCCTGGACCTTATGTTATATAATGTGTTATATAATACTAGAACATTTAAAACTTTGGACTTGCGCATTGCATTTTGGTCACAGCGTCCAAACTCCAAAAATACGTATAGTAAGCATATGTCCTCTTTTTATGAATTGCCCCAACTTCAGAAATATTTTTGTTTAGTAGGATTCTCAGTTACATACATTATATAAACTCTGGAAAAGTCCCATCAGTCTAGAATTTGTATTCTCTCAAAAATAAACGCCCAATCCGAGTATCGAAAATAAAAATATTTTTAAATGGTCATTTACATTTATAAATCTATGTACACATAGTCTTAGTAATATCATAAAAATTATTGGCTGCTTCAACTAAAGTTTTTCCAAGGACACTGTAACAAAATTTTAACGATTAAATGATTTAAATAAATACTAATATGATACCAAAGCTTGTGCCTAATCGCTTACATACTTAAGTCAATTTAGACAATAGGCACCTATCGCCTATCACCTATACTTTATTATTAGATGTATTTATAATCTGTATGATCATGATATATTAAATGATCATCTGTCTGGCCTGTATTCAAGTAGATCTTGTTCTATTGTGCTACTTTTAATGTTTACAGTCTACAATACAATATACAGTTACAGTATACAGAGCTAATATTAACTTGAGTTGGCATAATAAAATATACCTCTTTGTAATATAGGGGTCTTGCTTGCGACTGAAGAATAATATAATATGTAATCCAAAACTTTAAATAGGTACCATATTATTTGCCTAGATCTTTGGTTTCGTCAAGCGTTTCTGTTTGAATTGAAAAATTTTACGTTCAGAAATTAATTTAATTTTATGAAACTAATTTGACCCAGATAAGTAAGTGCTATTTTCAAATACCTCCCAATGGATTGTACCTTATGCATTAATTTCTAGACGTTAGCCTAGGAATTTTTTTCATTCCATTTATTCCAAAAAATTCCATTTTTACACAAATTGCCGAAATTGACTAATTAAAAAGTAGTTGTACATTATTACATACATATATATGCCAGTCACAATATAAAAAGTTCAAGTTAAATGTTAATATGCAATCGCGGAGTTCGCAGAATCATTTTTTGTGCATGTACGTCATGTACCGGTACGGCATGTAACGTAAGTTCTTGAGTTGAGACTCTTAGTGGTATAGGATATGCTAGTTATGGAAGATTGTTATTTATTGAAAAATATTTAGTGTTTAGGCAATTTCTTCTGTGTGTAGAGTCGAGTCAATCAAATTGTTACATTGCACTTTACACCAAAACAAACCACGCAACAATGAAATGCACATGCTCATTGTTCATTATAATTCACTCGGTCACTGTACTCCTTATTTATTATTGAGTCTATATAATATTATATATAACCACTATATAGGTATGTACAAAATTATTTATTATACAACTCAGAGCACACTAGCACACCACATTTGACCACATAGCATGAAATTATAGCAATTTACATGGCCAATACTATATAAGTAGTTATAAGTGTTATAAATATTTATATGGAAATGAACGAAAACTTGCATTTGTGCGATTGAATGCTTCCTGCATTACAATGTAGCTGCCAAAGAATGTTAATAACAGAGAACGGATATGCACTCCTTAATTTTACTACAAAATATTAAAAAATTCTTTCTAAAAGTAGTAATGTCCATGACTATACTGGTATTTTAGATATACTTCAAATTAAAGAAAACTCCCTTTGGATAAAAAAAGTTTTTTTTAATCTCTATCGCGTTTCGCTCTGACATTTGAAGTTCATTTCTGTCTCATCTATTATTACTCCTGTCTTTATATAAATAAATTCAGATATAATTTCATTTATTTAAAGTAGAGACACAACAGTTAAGATGTTTTATTCTGAAGAAATGACACTTATTAACTCTCGCTCATTCCTTGCCAAATTAAAACAGTAAACTAAAACAAAACTTAAAAATGCGTTTTGAAATGGGATATATTTCAAGTCATTTTTACGACAATAAGTTTCTAACAAAGGGATTAGAATTTAATTTTTAATTAAAAATTAGCATAAATATTTACATTTCTTTGTCCCTGA